>CM037457.1:17934269-18013269 GCA_021014325.1 Plazaster borealis | reverse complement strand
ACAAACTCGATTCAGATGTTGCATGAATTGATTGATAAAGGCTGTCAGGAATTCTCTCTTTTTTGGGGGGTAAACAAATTATTTTATTAGATGTTGTATTTATTTATAGTTTGTACGTAGGATGGAATAGCCATTTGATTCTGATTCATTGATAAATAGACTATTTTCAGCCGTCAAGTGAATCTGTACCACATGTTTTACTGTCACATGGCTGGCGTGCTTTGACTATTGTTGCAAACAGAGACCTTTTTTTTCCTCCCTGGGCCCCAACAGTTCACCAAAAAATACATTTTATCAACAAGGGCTGTGCATGCATGTACAATACATGAATGCTGATTGCTGTTTTAATTGCTCACAATACATCCCGTTGTGTCCCCATATGTCTCCATTAGCTTGTTATTTTAGCCGGTTCACCCCCATTCAAGGGCAGCACATATAATCACAGTCGGGCCATTGACGACAGGAGGGTTACTCACAGTCAAACTCAAACAGAGACCAATTGGACAAAAATTAGTACTGCCAAGGCAAACCGATTATACTTTGTATGGTTCGTCGCCAGTATGTAGCAAGTTGAAGCAAAATTGAAGTTGTCTGGAACGGAGGAGTACCAGTCTCCTTCCTTTTCAGTACAAATACATAGTGTTAAAAGACAGACTAGTCTTCAACCAGTAAGAGCTGATATACATTTCTGTGCACACAGAATTGGGGACAGGGCGCAGTGCTCCGTGGTGTTGAAGCTTCCCATTTACCCCCTTATTTTATCCCTCTAAATTAGTTATCTCCAGCACGTTCAACTATCTTATGATATTTGCTGTAATGATCATACTCCAAAATTTATCTTAAAGATAATAGGTACAAATTAATCTTTTTGATTATGGCAGAGTTGAACAAGTTACTCTGTGATATCCCACACCTTTCCAAATTGGGTATCTCACAAGGCCATCTTAAATGAACTTTAATAAGTATTGACTTAAGTAGTAAAACAACAACTTGTAACTAGTGGACAACGCATATAACTAGTAATATGGGGTGGGGGTACCTTGTCTAAGGAGATTGGATCTTGTTGTCTTTTGTGTGATTTCTCAGCAAGTTAGTATAAAGTTTGCAAAAGTTCTGGAGGCCATTTTTGTGACCAACTTGAACAAACCTTGCATTTGACCATGCGTAGTTCCCGTCTAGACTTATACACAGGAAGCTGCTCATTATTCCACTGTGTACGAAAATGACTCAGGATTGGGGTCCATGTTATTAGCCACGTTTTTGAGATTAGCTATGAACCTGTAAAGTTTGGCGAATTCCCGGTTCGGATGTCGGGTCGCTTTTAAAATAGACATCGAAATGTCTGAAAAGGTGATGCTAAGTTTGGCTAGAAACCCACTGGGCAGGGATGGGTGGTGAGGGGACACACATGCACGGCAAAGTTTTTATGGTTATTTTTTTGCATTAGAAATGTTCTCCAAAGGCAGCTTACTCATGATATCGTCAGAGTAATCTCACAAATTCTGTTCAGAGACTTCTAGAAATTTGGGCAGAAGCTCCTGACTAACCAATCAAATCAACTGCAAGATTAAGTGTTTTGAATGAGATTGAAACAACAAAGCGTTCTCCACCCCTTGAATCATAAAAAAAAACGCCTTGTAATCACTTGGAAACCGATAACAAGTCCACACTACGTAAATGTTTTTTTGAAACAGCCTGGAGAGCAAACAGAATTTATCTTGATGTCGGCAAGAACAGAGGTCCTCACTGGATCTTGAAAATAGAATTACATCACTGAAACATGCAACCCTCATCATTTTATAGTGTTTGCTGTGTAATGCCTTACACAACACACCCTAGTAATATATACCTACAATTGCTCGTAAAAACATTAGCACTGGTGTCAGAAAAAATCTAGCCAACACTTTAAGAGGAGCACATTGTAAAAAGATAGATAGCAAAGTAAATGCTAGACAAGTAGCTATCTTTATAAGCTGCCCCTACTGGTCTATCTTAAACAAACTTATTAATGTACATTTGGTGAAGACTATCGCCACCCTTTGTAAGAAGTGTTTTACTCGGTCAATTTGTCCCACACCATTGTTTCTAGGTTGATCGTAGTTGCTCACATTTTGGTTTCAACATTTGAATAGTTTTGTTGCCTCAAAACAATCTAGTTTTTGAAAAGTTGCCAGAGGTTTTTATTTTTTTTTGTTCAGGGGAAGGTTTATTAACTGCTTTCACAACTAATTCACACTTTAGAATTGACCCTTATATTTTAAGTGTCTTGTGAACTCGAGTAAATGTTGGAAAGGGTCATAAAACCTTCCTCTGTTGCTTGAAGCATCTTGAAGGTAGTCTTCCCTCCAGATCAGTCAGTGTTGGCTCTTGCAAAACAAATATCACCCTTGTTTAATAAACACAGTATTGAACTATAAACAAGTCTTTGCCATGGTAGCTGGGCAGGATGTCAAGTCTCTGACTACCAAGGTTCAGGAATTTATGAAAAAGATCACAATTATTTGTTCAGGTTGGATCTGTGTGAGTGTACTTTAGTGGTGGGCGAAGAGTTCCTCAAGGAACTGAGGTGTGAAGGGAGTGTGGAGAAGGAGGAAACTGATCCTTTTTGAGATGTCTGAAGATGATGAGATGGGAAGAGGTTAATTGATTTCTTAATTTTCTTGAGCCTTCCAAGACGTGGCAGGAAAATGAATCACACAAGGAAGAATACACAAGTGCTTCTTGAAAATCAAAGTTTTTTTTTTTTTATGTTTAAGAAAAAAACAAACCACTCAAATCACATTAACTTGTGCCTGCAGTGACACTCTCAAAAACCATTCCGAATCGAAAGTCCCAGACAGCAATCAGTTACATCACAGATTGCACTTAATAAATTCTTTGATAAATTTCAATCAGTGGTCCCCCCCCCCCATAATCATGCTCACCCCACTCCGTATGTTCCTTTCCCTCAAGATGCTTTGAGTATCAAACATGTAACACAAGAGTCTCCACATAATATCTGGCCTTCAGTGATGGTTATTAGCTCCAGGGCTCTCTGTTAGGGTTTTCTTCACTCTTTTTTTTCTGTGAGACGGTTATGAGCGCTGCTCAGTTCCTTGGTGACAATGCTCTTTTATGTGCCAGTGATTTGCTTGAGGTGGACAAATATTGTGTCAGGTTCTTTTTGTACAACCCTGATGAGGAGAATGTCGTATCATAACACATTTTGTTGTTTAATGTTGTGGGGTGACACTGTTTTGTGTCTATGGTGAGTCTTGGATGATTAAATGTCCTGTCGGAATGTCAGACTCCTCGAGAAAAGTCGACTCCTCGAGAAAAGTATCAGTAATGCCAGCAATATTTGACCGATCAAACAAACCTGCGGGATCGTTGTACAGTTTTGTGAAGTAGGACAATGCGTGACCGTCAGATTTAAACTATGGCGCTATTGTCAGTCGTTGTGTCAGACTGAGCAAATAACTTTGATTAAAAACTGACAAATGGGGAAATCAAAGAAGAGAGAGTTTGCTGTACTTTCCACTCCTGTGAGCTTCACTGAATCGTTGACTTGAATAAAAATTCAAAACTCACTAGCTCAATTCGGATGAATGAGGAAGAGCAAATACTTTTTGCTGCCAGCATTTTTGTGTGTTTGTGTTTTTTCCAACCACAAATCAATTGCATTTCTTTTTTTTACAAAATTGCATCTAAACACCGGATTTTGAAAAACATTTAGGGGAAACAAAGCCAAATGATCAGGTTCAATGGATGCCCTTGTACTTTAAGGATGAGTGGCTGTGTGCACTTCCACAGTCGCCATGACTGAACCCATTTGGTAGTTGACTCTTTCGGGCAAATTGAACCAAACACTTATTTTAAATTGTCAGCGCTGTGAATGTTCACACACACACATGAACACTGTGTGTACTGCAGTAACCATTGATAGAACATGGGGGAAGAAATGTTCCTGACCCCAAAAAAGCAGCAATCCATGCCTTTTCAACTTCTGAAAAAGTAGTAACTGAGTCACAATGTTTGTGCTGAGTTTGTAGATCTCGGCTCTTGATACAATGCTAGATTGTCCGATGCGGTTGTGTATAATATGGTAGCACAGTGTAAAGGTACTTTCACTGGCCACAACATTGCCCAAAACACATTGGAAGTAGACAGGATTCTTAATCATCTCATGCCAGTGTCGAAAAAGAGGAACAAACAAAAAAATCAACTTTAAGCCCCCTTTGGCCAGGCACTCAGAATCCCCCCAAAATCCTTTTTTTCTTCTTCTTTCCATGGATCAAGTCAGGCATGAATCCCTTGCTGGTTTTCTTTCACTGGCAGTGGGTTTGAATAGCAGCTTGATCACTTCAAACCGCAATTGTTTGCCTAGATCGGTAGCGTAGGGGTGCATTTTGGGTAGACCAATCCTGATTGGTGTGGGTCACCCTTCATTTTTATACCAGAAGGCAACTGTGAATCAATGTGTTTGATGGGAAGAGTAGAGGCGTCCGGCCACTGCATCAATGAGAAATCAAAGATGTGTTAGTACAATTTTATGAGTTATCTTTTCAAGAAACTCAGTCTCTAATAATACAGATAATCCTTGTTTTTGCCTGAATTTGCAAGGTTTTTTTTTCTTCTTCGAAAATCAGCCTTGTGTAAAGTTTAAAGCAGGTATCAGCCATTTCTAAATTGGCCTCGTTCTGAAGTGAAAGTAGGTGTGAGCCGCAAGACAAACGACACGAAGACAGCTCAAGTCTCATTTTGTCGGTACTTATTTCTTTGAGGAAAGTGTCTGGGATTTGAAACTAAGTACTTTTTTCCATATCTAGCACTAGCAGTTAGCACATATCTCATCTTGTAGCCACTCTTAGTAGGCGGTATCTTACAAATGGCGGGTTCTCTAACTATTTGAAGTACCCAATTAAGAAAGCACATCTGCTTTGGATTCCACCTGTATGGGATCCTGCCGCCTGGTTAGGTTGATAGTGACATATCTGACAACTCAAGGACCCAGACCATTTCACACAGCACCTTCCCAAGCTTCATGGGACAAACCCTCAACTATCAAACCATACCTGGTCCCAAATTCAGAACCATTCTGACGAAATTCTTGGACTTGCTGCAGGACACCATAAAAAACCTACTTCCAAGTGTACCCAGCTGTCACCTTAGTGATGGACAACGTAGACATTGATTTTAGATCATAAGTCCAGGACTGGGAAACATGACACTCCAGCGACAACCTTGTTGAAGGACATTTATGAAAAGTTGTGATCAAGAAAACTAGACTAAACAGCAGCTTAAAACTGGCTGTGTGTGGCAGACTGAAGATCTGTGATGTAATCCAATGCATTGTGTCTTGCTTTTATGTGCAGCAGTCTTAAAAAGACTTGGTATTTTATGAACAACACATACAGACTGTGGACAGATTTGGCATTATCATGAATTTTCAAAACGGGTGTTGATGGTTTCAGTGAGAGATGAACTGTTAAAATTCTCAAGCATTGTTAGTAGTAGGAATTCTGTTCAAGTTAATATTGTGATATAACAAAAAATACAAATCTGAAATTCCAGAAAGCAATCAAAAATAATAGTTCATGGGTAGTAACTTAAGAAGTAAAGGCAATAAATTTATTCAATTCCACCAGCTACTGCTTTCCCCTCCCTAAGTTCAAACGAAGGGCAATAAAACAGATGGTCTATAGTACCATTCAAGAGCAATGTACACTTTAGATGGGTTTTAACAACTCCAGCAATTTCCACCCCTTTTTTCTTCGGACTGAATGTGTATAAACCATTAATACAACCAGTCATGAAGTCATACCTAAAGAATGTTAGTCGGGAGTTCATGAACTACTCTTTCACAAGTTCACTACCCAAAGGTTTATCCGACGATGACGGCGAGTGGCAGTACAAATGGGCCCTTTGTGCTAAGTCAATACACAAGCAGGCTTGAAAGGAAAGATCCTGTGCCCTGAGTTTATGACTTGGAAGGAGATGAGGGGAAGGTTTCTTTCACTGGCTGCGATTCAGGGCATTTTAACATCCACAGAAAGTGCTCTAGTTTTCTTTTAGCAGTTTGAACTGTGTGAACTTTGAAACATCCACAACTGTTCTGTCAGCACAGTGGTTCTAATTTGAGGTCAACAATTGTTGGGACCAAAGGTCGTGACCTCAGCTCTCGATGATGAAGACATTTCTCACTACTCCATCGCGAGACTATCCCATCATCCTTGAGTGCTTTTTTATGATGCAAAGAAAATAAACCCTTTTCCACACATATGCTGTTATTATTGACACATCCAAAATATTTGAAATGTCAGGTCTGTTCTTTTATAATTCCTGCTGTTTTGGGGTTGTTTTTTTTTTCTTCGTTTGGCGACTGACCTTAATGGAAGGTTGATTGTTAGTGGCCATCTGCTGTCCTGCATGACTTTATGTGATGTCCAGGTTTTGACAGTTTGACTTTTCAAAATGAGTACATGTAGGTTGAATACTGTATCTTGATCAACAGTAGTAGTTGTTTATTTTCTGTTCAACCTGGAGGTCATATTTCACCCATGAATCCAGTCTGGTGTTGGAGCCTTTTACATGAAGTTATTTTTCTTTTGTACTGTTTGTTACGTGTCTTTTTGTAAATGAACAGGAAGCCCTGAGGATTTGGGATATCTATTTCGTTTGGAACATGCCTCTCCACAACTTAAATTTAAAGAACACAGTTTTATCTCTGGGTGATTTTTTCGGATGAATTCTAGCCTGGAAAGGGTTCGGAAAATTTTGAGTTTTTTGTTGTTCCCCCTGGTGAAGTCTATGCCTGGGCCAGCCCTGCGCATACTGAGAATGCATTGAACTGCAAACATAGTGGAATGTTTTCTCTGCAAACTCGGATCACGCCATGGTTGTAAGGATAATCACAGATCACTGGAGAACAAATAAGGGCCATTGTCAGATATTTTTGCCCGAGTCTGAGATATGGATCTACCGATACTTTATTATGGGAATAATACCTGCTGTAGAAATGTCCAAGGACTGTGAACCGATGGGAGCCTAAATATCTTGAGTTGGGCTAAAAAAAAATACTATCGGAATATCCAATGTCATCAAGATTGCTGGAGCCCCTAAGTTGTGGTTACTGCATAAAGAAGCAATACAGATAAACAAGTTCTTGTCACAACAAAACACCCTGATATCTTGTCAATGTTTGCGTTTACTTAAAAACTGAGTTCACAACTTTAGTCAATACGCATCCACAGAAAAGAAAAAACTGCTTGATTTGGTCGGCTAAAAAGAAGAGAGCCAAAATAAAAGAATTGAACTAAAATGTTAATCTGAGTGGTATCTG
Source organism: Plazaster borealis (assembly GCA_021014325.1). Classification (NCBI taxonomy): domain Eukaryota; kingdom Metazoa; phylum Echinodermata; class Asteroidea; order Forcipulatida; family Labidiasteridae; genus Plazaster; species Plazaster borealis. The sequence continues at coordinate 18,005,948 of CM037457.1, read as the reverse complement.
ATCTCTGTTAATCTTTTGGAAGATTAAATCACAGACTGGATTCATGGGGGGGGGGGACACACCAATCTCTGAACAAACAATTCCAGAGGAATGTCTGTTCTGTCATTATAAGGAGCTAGCTGAGATTTTCACACAAGTAGGGGATTAAATTCACAGCTATCCCCTGATCTGCTGATGGAGCTCAATCTATTCTCGGCAGCAGCTCCCTTGATGCAACATACTGTCTGCATCACGTGTTGTGAGGAATTTTTTTTGTTCCATAATAGATAGTTTTTAATCTCGGGCTTTTGTCAGGACTTTTTCTTCCGATGCAACTCACAATGGAGTAAATCTCCGAGCTGGGCCATCATGAGGTGGCGGGTTTTAGAAACAAGTTTGGGCTCGTAGCGTTGTGTCATACGCTTTGTTGTGGGTACAGAATAGAACGGTTAAAATCTCCACTAGGGAGTGACAGCGATTAAACTGTTTGGTAGTTACTGGTGTCCGAGGTTTAAACTTGTGCCCGGATGGAAATGTCTTAAGATTTGCTTAAGACATTTAGGTCGAGGGACCTGTTTGTCAAGAAAGTTGTTTTTATAAATACAGAAATGTTTTGATCACTTCGCCTGTGGGACTGATCCTGAGTTAAAACTTGATTCTTGCAGTGCTCTCTCATATCACCATTTATAAATTATTTCAAGCAATTTATTATTTAGAATTGCATGTGTAATCAAGTTCATGTTATTCTTCCTACTTTAATCTGATGTCCACTTTTTTCTTTCCTTTTTTCTCTTTTTTTTTGCCCTCAGAAAATCCGCAAAATTTAGTTAATAGATAGCCTGAAAGGTTTAGCGAAGCCTATTACTATGTGTACATGTTTGTCAGACCATGTACTTAATATTAAGGGCTAATCCTGCCAGAGTAGGGATGGGGAATTGGGTTAATTTCTCTATCTGTTTAGATGAAGTTTCATGTTAGGAGACAGTTGTGTCAAATTTATCTTCAGGTTGGTTGAACAGCACGGCACGGTGTGCTTAAGCCAGCTTGTACCGTACACAGGGGGGGTTGCTCCTTTTGTTCGAGAAGAGTTTAGAAAAGACCTCTTTGTGCCGGGAAAAACAAGTGGAAAATACCAGCAATTCAAGCAAGATAATCGTCTCTGCAGTGAGATGAGGTTGTGCACTTGCATGAGTGAGTGCAGTGTCCGCAAGGACTCAGCCAGTGGATTGGGGGAAGGGTCAGTGAGAGGGGACGGGACGAGGGAAGTTTTCAGTGGAGTGGTCAGACGAAAGTAACAGGGGATCCTACAGGTTTATGATCGCAGCATTGGCTAAATTATCCCCGCCATGTTGGCTCTATTTAACACCGGAGTGGGCTTTAGCGCCAGATTTAACGCTCAGTCGTCTAATACCCCCCTTCAGAAACTTTGAGCAATTTTCTAACGCTCCTGTTGGTGTCTCGGATTCGTGATAGTGGGGAAAAACAGTCCTGGGATGACATTTTGCCTGTCACTTCAGAATGCTCCTAATTTGGTCCCGTTAGAGAAAGAGCTCTTTTTGTCTGTGTAGAGAGCAGAATGAACCATTGATGTTTTAGAGGTAAATGAACAGGGACATGAAATTAGAATAGCGGTGTGGTAAAGAGTTGGGATAATAGTTGAAATCAAACCTTATTTCCAAACAATCATCAGGTGTTGTAGAGTTGGATAGCTTTAGTACTTTCCGGTTTCATTAGTTTGTAGAAGTGGTTATATTGCAGTCCTTTCTCGTGGGCGTTATTAAGGAAATCCCAGGTTAAGTCCCCCTGCCCCCTTAATGTGGATGTTAATGTAACCTTACACAATAGCACCGACTCTCTGGTGACAATAGTTGCCATTTTGATGCGGGTGTTAATTTGACAATTTGAAGTCCCAAGGATTCTTTTCTCACACTGGGACCCATTCTTTTGTCGGGTGGGGATAGTAACAATGTCTGCGTAGTTAGATTGGGTTTTATTCATGGGGAAGAGGGGAAAAAAAACATGCTCGTTAATCAAGATTTTATGGGGGACTTTCAAGAGTAAAACGTCTGAGCAGGAGTATTTATGGGAGTACTATGCCCCGCTGTAAAAGGACTCCGTAATGACATGGAAATCCCCTAGATTCAAATTTGCCTGCAGTGAAAAACCTTTCCTTCTGGTAGTGTTCCTGGGGAGGGTTGTTTAGATCTAAAGTTTAGCTCCGAGTCACTCTTGATTCAAGGGTGTGTACTTGGATCAAGGCAAACCGATAACTGAGGAGGGGGACAGCAAACAATCATGAAACATAATCAAATTTATGATATTAGGCCTATGTATCAACAGAGGGACTCCACATTAGAGAAAGCGAGATAGGTGTTGCGTTTGTGAGTCTAATTCAGTCTGAGGTTTAAACAAAATTGAAAAATAATTTTTAAAAATGCAAAAACAAAAGAAGGCAAGGATACAGTACGCACTTCGGCAACCTTGGAGCAGGAAGTTTTGGAGACAATTTATGAACGGCTAATTTTCCTCTTGCAGGAAACTTGTCCCATTTGGACAGATTTAAGGCATTAAATTGCAGGAATGGGCTGTTCCTGAAGGACCTAGATAGATGATCAGCGGCGGGGCTATTTAGTCCAGATTTAGATTGCTGTGATTCTGAAGGGAAGGTGTTCACCTTTTGTCTGCACCGGCCGTCTTGTGAAATGCTCAAAAAAATACTACACAAGAACCCGTGCCGTGTAAACCAACCTTTGAAAGTTTCCGCTTGTCTCCATTGAAGCATTTGACAGTTGACCAAGTTTGAAATAAATTCTTATTGAAAGTTCAACACCTGCTTTAATAATCCATTCATAGTCAATACACAATTCAGATTTGCTGTAGAGAAAAACATGTCAGAAGGGATCATTTTCAAGATTGTTTGTCCGAAAAAAAATATTGATTCACTCATGACAGTCATCACAGGCTAGTTCCGCAGACAAAGTTTAAAAGGTGATTTTAAAAGACCTAGTTCAGAGTTGTTTTTTGACGCGGATAGAAAAACGTGTCATCCAAATATGTAATATCTCTTTTAACAGGCAGAATTAACACCTTCCTAGATAAGTTTTTCTCCCGTCAGTTTCAGACAACCTTAGATTTATTAGAGATTAATCACAATCTCTCATATTCGGACAGAAATTTAATGAATTTCGGAATTCAATGTAGATTTTTTTAATGATGGGTTTGCGAGCGCCATCCATCACTGCGGTGGCACTTTAATTGCTCTTTCCTTTTCTATAGCTGCACTGGAACCATCACCCAGAGATAAATGCAGCACTTTACCTTTGTGAGACAGAGTGTTATTGCTGAGAAATATTTCATGGGACGGTGTTAAAACTGGGCTCGATTATCTCCGGGTTCCACCTGCTTTTTTGAAACTGTGGCTTCCCCACTTAGTATTAATTCAACACTATTGTTGGAAGTGACAAATGAGCATTCCAGCGGGGCTTGTTTGGAAAGCACAGGGAGTACATAGATGGTAGAGGTTTGACAGTCTCCTCAAATGATGTAACTTTGCTCCTGTAGGCAAGACCCCACTTTTTAGACTTCTTTTCTTGTCCATTCTGGATAGGTGTTGTTCTGAAATACTGGATGTCTTAGTCCTTTGTCTGGTTAAAAATCTGAGATGTCAGACAATCTTGTAAAGACAACAATGTGTTGAAGTCAACTTTTATGTTGGCTTTTTAACCTTATCTCATCACTTTTGAGAAAAGGTCTCTGCCTGAACAATCTACAGTCTGCGAATGAGGAGCTTAAGTCTTTCAGAAAGCGAAATGGTGCAAAAAGGCTGCAGACATTCCGCGTTGAAAAGAAAGAAATATGGCTTAAGAGTTGAGGGAACTCAGATCGATGGAGTCCTCAAGGAGCGATCAGTGACACTTGCTCATTGAAGTGAAAGAGATCAAAGATGTTTTGGGGGTGCTATATAACAGACCAACATCAGCGACACAAACGATGTATTTAATTGCTTCAGGGGGATAAGATGATTAAATGAAATTGTATTTAGATCTTGAAAAAAAAACCACCCTTGTCTAGACATTTTTCTCTAGGTAAGAATGGCATGGTTTCGGCTGAAACCCACTGGAGAAAAGTGACTTACTGAAGACCACTTAACTAAAAAATGGATTGTCAATGCTGGTTCTCAAAAGGCATTAGAATTCAGTGCTGATGAGGAAAATGTTGCACGACTCTTGCTCTTAAAAGTGTAGCTAACATATAAATAGTTGAATCCCTAATCAACAGAGGGAGCCCTGTTTGGGCCCCGGTCAGCCATCTTGTTAGCCGGGAGGGGTTATTGCCGAGAAGATGCTACACCATCAGTATCTTCTCCCATTGTGGTATTTAGTGTCGGTGACAAAGTGAGGGTAAACTGTAGGTTTCTTCCAGAAAGAGACAGTTTCACTGTGTATAATGAACCACTCCTGTATTATTGTTGACCGAATAAGTGAATATGTTCATCCATGCGAAATTATGAGATCAGTTTACTCCTTTGTGGTGTGTTCTCTCCTTCTTTCTGGTCCCCCACCATTTGCAATCACCCCCCTTAAGAATATTAACTGTCGAGCATGCACATGTATGATTTCTCTCGAGTGCACAAGAATGAGTGTGCCTTTTGGTCAAGATTTAATGAGGAGAATAGACCCAGAAATTACCAGTTGGTGTTGGACCATCAATAATGGCCGAATAGTTAAAAGCTGGGGGGAAAAGCGTCCGACATAGAATCATTGGTTATTAAGTTATAATCCTCACCCCTGTCCATGAAGGAACATACACAAAAAAACAAGAACTACACAACTTGGCTTTTCTATTGATTATTGTAAAGTCTTTTCTTCCTTGAGCAGTATTAACTTCAAAGATTAGGCTAATCTGGCAGATTTTCTTGAACCCTTGCTGGTCCTTACCTTTAATCCCTGGGCCTACAATTATCTTGGTCTAATCTCCGTAATGGTCGATTGAAGTTCAGTACAAGAGAAAAGAAGTGAGACCTGTTCGGAAAGAAATTGACTCGTCAAGTATAATAAGCCACCCGAAATCTGTCTAGAACCCTCTAGGAGAGGTGGTTAGGACTTGTTTGAAATCATGAGGGAATTTCTCAGAAAAAAAATATTTAAAAAATACCATGGTGTGTTTGTCAGTAAACATCACTCGCTTGTCAGTATTTTAATTGCTACTTCCAAGATGCTGGAAGTGCTTTGGGAACATGCCCCTTTTTTGTTACAAGCAAAAACAACATATCCATCTTCTTCTTCTTGAGTTTGAGGCTCAAGTCAGCTGTTGCTAGTCAACTTTTCCCCGTTGTGCATGAATGTACTCGGCTCACACCACTGTTTCCAATCTGTAATGCTTAGTAATCATGTTTCATGCTCTAGGGGGGTTTTGTACAAGAAACAGCGGAAGGCCATGTCTGTTGCGATGCCCCCCTCACATAACCCAAGGGGAGTGAGGAAGGGAAGGGACAGGGATTGGGGAGGGTGGGGATGTGACATCGTGTTTAGGATCATTCTTCCCAATTACACGGACTATATTTGGAGTAGTTATAAGGGAGATTGTTGGAGGGGAGGGGAGCCCATAGTCTGTTAACCATCAGTGTCTATTTCCACATTTGACAACATAACAACCTAAATCCAACAAATAAGATTCTCTCCCAACTCTTAGAGTTTCTTTCATAATAGCAGAGGTCCCTCCCCAACCCCCTCTCCTCCGGTTTGGGGACTTGTGCCCTTGCAGTCAAGTGTAAAGGGTGCAGTTTATGACTCAGATCCACCTGTGTCCAGAGACAGGAAACCCACTTTCTTATAAGGGGGAGGGGGGGTAACTGTGTTGTCGGCAGGAGCATGGGGATTGGATTAGAAAGTGAAGTTCCTTCCTTCGCCCGCTGTAGTGCAGTCTGTACAGTCACATCACAGCTCCAAGATTTTTCAAACACAGGCGTAATGCCTTCTCTTGAGACAGGGTAGGGATAAGTGTCTTCAGGAAGCTGGAGTAGACCTCTCAAAAGAGAAAAAAATATGCCTGGACTGGACTTGGGTGTTCTGGAAGATGATTGAGCCAGGTTTGGGCCAGGTATAAGGGGGGGGGGGCACTCCAGGTGCTTGTGAAAGATCAATCACTTACAAGGGCTTTGTGTAGCTGTACATCCTCCTGAGGTATCCTCCTGGTAGTCTGGTTGCAGGTAGTCTGGTTGCAGCTGTGTCTCCTTTACTTTTGTTAGTAGGGAAGACTGAGGCTTATCATCAACAAGAATTAATGAGATCAATTTCAACATTAGGTTTCCCCTTGGGCGTGGGGAGGCCTTGTACACAAAAGTTATATTACCCAAGTTAAATTGGGTTATCTCATTAAACCAAGTGGAAGGACCAATAATTCATGGTGGGCAATCCTTTGAACTTAATCTCCTTGACAGGAATCCGCCCCTCAATAAGAGAGTATAGAAAGACAGGAGGTGAATCAAAGTCTGCAATTTAAAAAAGCTGTCCTCCGTACCTTGCTTGACCAGGTGCCCCAAGCTGGTAAAAAAAGCTTTGTAATTTACACTGAACCAAATTGTGAATAAATGAAGGCAGTTAGCATGGCTAATGGCTGTTGCAGAACAGAGGCAAGGATATAAACAATACTGCATTTTGGGTCATGTTGGCTTATTAACCACTTCAAGGATTTGTACAATACACACATGTGGATTGTTGGAGTGGGATAATAAGGCATAGCTGAATTAGTTGTGCGATCAGAAAGGGAAATTGTTATGATATCATTGTTAGCAGGGTACCAGTGTAGATTGATTCAGATTGTGTCGTGCATAATAACCACATAGGAACATAAAGCAATGAATTAGCATTGCTGAACCCTAAACTTTACTCTCAATGCGTCAAGTTTTTTTTAGAACCATTAAACATTGAAAAAGAAAGTTGTTGAATCTCGGCATGTATGTCTTATCTTCAAGAGGTCATTGGCCGAGTCTGAAATGTACTGAGATAACAAAGAAGCAGAGCAAGAAAGGGTCCTCTGTCTCCCTCAAAGAGGAGGTTATTTCAGGGTCGTCGGAAGAAGGGGGGGGGGGATTTTGGAGAGATGGCAGTACAGCAGTAGCGGGTTTTGATTTCGTTGAATGAGTTTTAATAGTTACCATTGAACCATGACGCCACCAGGTGCAGAGCCTAGTGTTTCATGCACAGGACATCCCAGGTGTGTCCATCCTTGGGACAGAACAATGGTCACTTTATAATGATGACAATCAAAAACAAATTCAAACCTTGGGTTATCTATAGCTTGAAACAATCAACCAACCAATTTAGATAATTAAATTTCATCACGCACAACCCCCCCCCCCCATTAGAAGGGGATAGTTTCGTAAAGTGATCTTCATAACTTTTTTCTTTCTTTTTTTCTTTTTCGTCACAAAAGCTTGATACTTTTGACATTGATTATTTTCATGGAGATTCATCGACCCATTGATGGAGATGATTATAGCCCAGTGATCAAAGCTACAAACTCTTTAGTGCTCATTTTATTTCCTGCACGCACAAAGGCTTCCTGAATTTCTGAACTGCCAATTTCAAGGGTTCACAAGTTCAGACGTGCCCCCCACATTCCATTTTTGTCCTTTTGATAAATGGCCAACCCATATGAAGGAAAAGGTCTTTTCTGGGGCTGATATAATCAAAGAGAAATGACTGATTGAATGCAAACAATTGTTTGTGAATTTGCAGCGTGTGGTTTTGTACCAAAAAAAAGAACTTATCATTTAAAGATAATTCAGTGGATCTGTGCTGTGAGAACCTGACTGATTTGTGATTTATTTGTTATTGTTGTTGTTGTTTTTTTGTGTGTGTTTTTTATGCTTCTCTACATTGAAACCCCTCAAGGAGTTTGAAAGAAAGATAAATGTCCAAATAGAAGTAGTCTTTTGAACTTTATTATTTCCCTGTTTCGGTTGTCTCGTCCTTAGATATATTTTTCTTTTGGTTTACAACTTTAATGATACTACATCTCTCATTTACAATGTACAATTTTGTTGATCGGTACTTATTTAATTGGTGCCAATCTATTACTCTAGTCGGTCAAATCAGAGAACTGACTGAGGATAAGCCTGTATGGTATGCCTGGTTCCCCGTTCCACCGTGGCATTTATCGAGCAACATTTGGTTAAAAAGAAGGAAAACTGCACACGCAATGCATTGTTTTCCCTTTTGGTACAACACCTGTCTTTTTTACCTCCATGATTTCAACAACCTTCTAAAAGTCCACTCCTGTTTCTTAAAAATGTGCAATGGGTTCTTGCGAAACTGTCTTCTAATCTTTAACATTTTTTGTCAACATTTGTTCGTACCACTTGGGCAGTTTACCGTTTGGTAATTGTCAGACACCAGTATTCTCACTTGGTGAATTCCATCATATGCATAAGATAACAAACCTGTGAAAATTTGGGCTAAATTGGTCATCGAAGTTGCAAGAAAATAATGAAAGAAAAAACACCCTTGTTGCACAAATTTGTGTGCTTTCAGATGCCTTAAAAAAAAAGGCTTCAGGCCTGAAGTCTTTTTCAAATTCAAATATTTTAGTGAGAAATTACCTCTTTCTCAAAAACTACGTTACTTCAGAGGGAGTCGTTTCTCACAATGTGTTAAACTATCAACAGCTTTCTGTTGCTCTTTACCAAGTAAGTTTTTATGCGAATAATATATATTTTGAGTAATTACCAAACATGCCTTTAAGGGCAGTTTAAAATGCAAAGTACCTCCATACAGCTTAACTGGCTCTGTATTGATCTTAGAATCGCCAATCCTATTTGAACCTGTGGGTGATTTTGTAATAAGATGGTTAAGTAAGGTCTGAGATGCTTGCCGGAGTATAAAGACCTCTTGTCTGGTTGACGATCTGCCAAGGAGTCAATGGGCTTATCTCAGACTAAAGATATCCTCCATCTAGCATTTAATTACCAGTTCAGTTTACATTGATGAGTTAAGCTGCATTGTTAGTGGACCATTTAAAGCGCTGCCGCATTTGATGGGGAGCGTTTATTCTACAGTGGGCAATGCAGGCCTTGCGTAATGAGTTGGGTTGAGGAACTTAAGATTGCCTGAGCGGTTTCTTTGATTGAGAGGCAGCTGTGGGTATCTTCAGAAGTTTGTTTGATTTTCAAGAAGACAGGGAATTGTGTCTGAACACTGACAAGTCAAATACCCTAATTGCAACTGTAGATAAGATTTATGCCAAGCCATTTCTCTTGATCCCCCCCCCTGATTTCAGAAACCCTACCAGTAAGACCTCTTGTTAGTTTCAAATTTCCTTTAAAAAACCACAACAACAAAAACGCTAATTAAAATTTGACTCCTGCAACCTTGTTTTCCCCAATGCATGTTTTTCAATGATTAGGCTCCACTCTTTTTTGATTGTCTGCGTAATCATGACTTTATTACAGAAGGCCCACCTTACTCATTTCCCACATTAACCAATTTTCAAGCACACCACCGGTCCGCCAGAGGCCCTTCCTTCTCCCTAAAGCCCTAAGTCTTGTAATTTCAAATTTTGACATTGCCGACACATTCTCTAGAGTCTTTTTCATCACTTAACCCTCATGATTCGCTTTGACACAACAGGGCTTTGTTAACTCCTTGGTGGATGAATCAAATTATTCCCAATTCAATTTACCAAAATAATCAGCACCTTTTTTGTATGTGTCCTTCTTTGCGGGGTAAATTTCCCTCCTCAGCTACTGAAAACGATCCCATAGCACTCAATTTAAATCCCTTGAATGAGGTCTAAGAACTCCGCAAGTGAAGTGAATAATTAAGTGTTGCATTTCAACTTTATGGGGACATTTGTACAAGGAAGAAAGGCACTGAGGGTCAATAAGCCATATTACAGTATGCAAGAAATTGCTTGACTTTGCAAGGGCATGGCAGGTTCCCCTTGCCACCGGGGACCATAGACAGACAAATCGCTGTCTGTTGACAAGCCCTTCCTGCCAGCCCAAAGTGGCCAAGTTCTCTTTCAGAAATGACTCCCTCCGGGGAGAAGTTGAATTGACCTTACTAACCAGTTTAAAAGAACTTGGGTCCCTGGCTATAAATTAACAATTACCAGACAGAAGGGTTTTTTTTTCTTCTTACTTCTTTGACAGGAATGTTTATATGATGGATGAATTAAAGAACTTTCGTTTTGGGTTTCCAAGTCTCTGGTGGTTAAGGCAAAACAAAATAAAAAATAAAAAAATGTTTAGCGTCCCCGCCTGCTTCCTTTTTAGAGGCTGCCTGCTTTCCCCCCTTTTTTTAACGAAAAAAATGATACATTTTTAACGATCCCTGAAAAAAATATATTTAACAAAATTAAATAAGATCATATTTTAGACTTGAAGTTAAGCACACCGAAAAAATACTGGCAACCATCTTGAAAAATTACCCGGCCGGTTGTCTTGAAAAAAAAATTAGGCGGCCATTTATGAAGAAAAAAAAAGGCCCTCTTCCTTCCTTTTTTTCAAAAAGGCAGGACGCTAAACCTTTTTTATTTTTTATTTGGCCTTAACTCTTGGGTGAACATTCCCAGGTTATAGAGTACTCAGGCTTTTCCTGAAATCAACTTTCCCCCCCAAAAAGTATAGGGAAATTTCTTCCATAGGCAGAACCACACATTATTTTGGTCCATAGGGATATGAACAAGTAACTTGTGTTGTGACCCCAGAAATGATATCTAAGAATGTTTTATTTAAAAAAAATATAAAAATTATTAAAAACCTAAAAGAAAAACCACACACAAGAAAACCCCATGGGATTAACCCATGTTTTAAATCACAACAGGAACATTATGATTGACATATTTATTTATTTGATAAAATGATGGAGCAGTTTGGACATTTTCTATCAGTGGTGTGTAGACCCAACTCAAGCTGTATTGATTTTAAGTGGACAATAACTCCAGCTCAATATGTTTCAAATTGGCAAGGCCCTCCAAAGGATTACCCCTGGTGTTTTATTGAAAGCTGAAGGTAATTAGAAAGTTGTTTCATATCCGAAAGAAAAGGTACCCCTTTCAGTCTTTTTAATTTGTGTTGTTAAAAATTGAATGGGGTCAATTAGTATCCTGATTGGATCCTAGATGAGAGATTTATTTGGATAGTCCAAGAGAGTTTGGGGTTATGGGTGATATTGTGGTGGGCAGATTAATTTGTGAATGGGGTTTGTTGCTCCTCAATGATTGATCTGACCATCTGACCACTGGGGTGGTTCGTATTGAGCTTTTTGGAAGGGGGGGGGGGGTAAGTTGTAAGCACTGTTCTGTAAAGGTTTGGCAAATCACAAATCAATACTCTGTACATTTATTCTGATCATTAAGAAGGGAGTGCCATATTCAGAAAGACTTGCTTAGGATGTGGAGGGGCTGAGGATTACTGGTGCCAAACAGTTTTTAATTATTCACGTCGCATTCCTCGTTTTCTTGGGAAGAATGACCCGATTCTTTGACAAATAAACCTCGACTTGCTGCATAATTAACTCGGATATCAATTGCGCCGGTGTTCCTGTTTGATAAAAAAAAAGATCCTTAGAATAATTTTTGGATGGCACGATGTTCGATCAGGGATTTGGATCTATAAAAAGGGTTTTTTTAAAAGAGCTGACAGCGAGGCCACAAAAAGATACACGATAGGGATTCATACTGCAAGAGTTAGGTGTGTTCTATTGATCAGGTTTGATGAGTAACGGCTTAAATGAATGCTGGTTCTTGTGTATGAGCCGTACCAGACACTCTCTGAACAATACTGTCTGTGTTATCACTTTGATACCAAAGTTGTTCGATGGAACAAAAATCAATGTTAAGATCCAGTGAGCGTTTGTCAGCTTGCCCTTTTCTTCCCTCCTCCCCCCCCCCTCGTCAGTGGATGTCTGCTCTTGCCAAGGGTGAATGACTTGTGCCTCAAAAGAAAACTCACACTTGCAGACATCTTTGAGATGATGAAATTGACTTAAAACTACCAGTTTTGTCGATCAATATACAAAGGGGAGACAAATTGAATGCAGCGTAGCTTATCCTCAATTCTGGTGGACATCTACTACTTGTTTTTCCTAGTGGGAGTTTTGTTGCCATTAAAAGATTAAACTCAGCATTAATAAAGCGAAGTTACACAAGAATAAATCTCAGGACACAAAACAAAGGGATCAGGAGAAGAATCAGGATTACATGAATGGGATTTACAGATTAGAAAGTGAGGATTAGAAAGGTCGGATTAGAAAGGTCAACCAAAGTCAAACAAAGCACAAAGTTGTGGGAGAAGGGAACACTGCCTGCGATAGGATAGTTTCGACATGGTCATATATCAAAATATCCTTCTAAATTAAACAGTGGATAATGTTTCTATTCTTCTGAGGGTGAGAATTATTTCACACAGTCAGTGTCTACCAGGCCCTGGGCTTTGGGCAGATCCAATTTCACATCCAGTCTACACTCCACCAGCCCTCGGAATTACTATTTCCGTAAAAACGTCGCCAGCCTGACCCTAAACCGTCCCTTTCTGCAGCCCTCTGCATTGACATGTGACAGGCTAGGATAGATGCGTCATTATGACTTTCTTATTTTGGGCCTAGGGCAGTATCGTTGATACAAACTTTATTTAAAACACAGTTCAGAAGAGATTTATCATTGAAATCCAACTGAAAAGCAACTCCCTTTCCTGTTGGAAATATTTGATCTCTTGAGTCCATCGATAATTGACATTGGGATGTGAGATCAATCGTTGATAACTCTCTTTTTTGTTTTCATCCATTGAAATCCAACCAAAACTAGAAAGCTCCAAAGTATGCAATGCTGTATCATTATGAGACCCCCTCTTGCAGACCGGTCATTGCCTACAGCCCAGCATACCCTTACACTCCTACCACCACCAGGGTACTCCAGTAATCAGCCTCTTGGCAAGGAGACATATTATTGGCCCAGTTGATAAGATTTAATGAGAAGCTTGCTGTGTTCCCCTCCCCCCCCCCAAACACCCTGTTCCCACCCTCTAGCTCATGTGGTTCTCCCATCCTATTGCCAGAAGGCTCAGGTGTTATTTCTTAATGTAAAAAGGAAAAGGGTTTTACTTTTCCTAAAGACAAAAAAGGTAGCCGTGAACTGGCAGGAAGGAAGGTTTCTTCATATTGAAAGCTTGTGAAGAAAAAAGTGTGCCCATAGATGTAGAATTAATAGACACAACTGATTTTCGTGATCTGATTTTCGTGATCTGATTTAGGCGTTCATTTTAGATTGTCTGAGAATAGCTGGATGTATTTGTGCATTTACTCATAGATGCTTTTACAAGTTGATTTCCTGTACAGCCAGTCGCATGCATCTCAAGTGCAGTGTAGATGGTGACGGCTTATTTGTTATTTGCTGAAAACAATGGTGTTTTTTTTTTATGTTGCGGTACTGTTGTCCTGATTTCTGATTATCAGTTTGCTAGTTACTGCAGATCCGCCACCACTATCGCCACCACGATCGCCATGAGTGTGCACCTGAAAAACATTCCAATGTTGGGTTTTTCCCCCTGGGGGAGGGGAAGGGGGTTGAAAATAAAGAAAGTGTGTGACAAGAGTTGATAAAACCAGGATGGATACCAGAAGTGTGACACTCATCCTCCACCTGTCTTTTTTGATGCAAATAAAAACTAGCACATTAATGACAACCAAATTGACCTGAATAAACCTGCTCTGGGATGATGTGTCACTTTATTTCTCTCACATCTCAAACCCATCACGTGCAGGCCGGCAATAAAAACTAATAAAGTTTCTTCAAGAGAGGACTCTCTTTGTCCTTATGTGTCATTTTTAATTACTCTTCCCGGGGGACACAGAATTAATTTTGTGTCAACTCTCTCAGCATCCAGGGCACTTGCTATCCCTGGTAGCTTCTCCAAGGCCGACCCTCTTATATTTGCCAACACTTACAACAATATTTCCCTGCAGTCCCCCTGGCTGCTTTGTGATCTGCCTCCCAGTAGTATCTTAATTATCCTGGGACTGTCGGTATCTTAGCTTTAAAAATAAATAGATAATTAAATAAATTATAGAGACTATCCTGGGAAGAGATAAATATTTGACAAATAAACGCTGTGGTGGGCTTCTAAGTTTCAATCTTCCAAGTCCTTGAATGGTTGATTAAACACACCTTCTGGGCACATCCTTTTTGACAGGAAGTGGTAGTCCAAATAAGTCTTGCTTTTTCAAAACAATTTAGCTGATAAAAGGTTTCCACTTTAGGGGGTTCTTGTGAATGCCAGTAATGTAATACTCTATCAATATATTTGTTCCTTAAGATAAACCATGGAGGAATGGATAAACGAAACATTCTTTGAGATTCCTTGCCTTGTCAAAGAGAAAGAATTTTCATAAAAGTTGGTCCTTTAAGGTATTTTAATTCCACTGCTGATTTATAATGAGTGAAGAATTGTTTTCCATGAAGATCAAAATTCTGGCTTCAACATCAACAAATGTTTTGTCGTGAAGTTATTTGTTAATACATTGAATTTGTTTTGGGGCAAGTAAAGTTTAAAATTCATGCTCAGGGGTAGGTCTCCATCTCCCACTAGGGCCTAATTTCATAAAGCCTGTAAGCACAAAAACTTGCTCAGCACAGAAAATATGCTTAGCGAAAATAGGTTAACAGCCGAAATACCATACAATTACCGTTGCTGCGACTGTTACCCCACTCATTTTCTTGCTTAGTAAAGAAATTTGCTGAGCAGAATTTTCTGCTTAACAGCTTTATAAAAATTGGGCCCAGACAGGGACCACCAAGAAATTTAATGTGGTTTGATGTCCTCCATTTATCTCACGGTATTTGACTGTAGGCGGGCTTCTTGTTTTAATTACATCGTCAGACACAAAGTGATAACTGACATGCCAGGGTGTCTGCTCCTGAGCTCTTTAATTGCTGGGGACTGAAAAGGAAAATACTCGACACCACCTCTAAGAAGTGGGAGTTCCTCTCCCCCCTCTCTCCAGTTGCCCCAAAGACAAAAGACAAAGTGTTTATACACCTGTGGGCCTTGCAGTCTTAAGAACAGTAGATAATTAAACCAGACTGCCCACTCTGACATCTAATTTCCCTGATATGGTGTGTCTTCATACACAGAGCATGGAGAAAGCTTCCTCCATGCACAGAGTTGGTCCGGCTTGGCAGTCGACGATTTCCCTTGTATAGTATAGCAAAAATGCTACACAGAGCATGGAGGAAGCTTCCTCCATGCACAGAGTTGGTCCGGCTTGGCAGTCGACGATTTCCCTTGTATAGTATAGCAAAAATGCTACACAGAGCATGGAGGAAGCTTCCTCCATGCACAGAGTTGGTCCGGCTTGGCAGTCGACGATTTCCCTTGTATAGTATAGCAAAAATGCTACACAAAATGTATCAGTTGCTACTCGAAATCATTCAGTGTGCACAAAACATATGCAGTCTAATTGCTTTGCTATGCAAAACTGCTGGAAGAAATTGTTCCCTGCTTGGGTCATGCATAGCACATCTTTTGTGTGTTTTTTTGTGTATGAAACTATCCGTCTTTATTAGACCTTTCCTCCATGTTCAGACTTTCTGAAAATG
Source organism: Plazaster borealis (assembly GCA_021014325.1). Classification (NCBI taxonomy): domain Eukaryota; kingdom Metazoa; phylum Echinodermata; class Asteroidea; order Forcipulatida; family Labidiasteridae; genus Plazaster; species Plazaster borealis. Next base: position 17,990,372 of record CM037457.1, on the reverse strand, counting down.
TACTTCCGAAAGTTGTTAATTGATTTTCTGAAGTAAAAAGCCTGTGTTTAACTTTTCCCTTGTAGTCTCTCTCCTCTGGTCGGGTCCTCTCCAGTGAGTTGTGGTTACCCCAGCATGAACAAATTGTGTTTAAAGTGTAAACATTCACTGAGTACCGGTATTTGTTGCCTCCAGGGCTCACCCTGTGATTGGTACTGATTTCCTCTTCTGTTTTTCTTTTTCTTTCTTTTCGGGAAAGTGGTTTGGGAATCTTATACAACCACGGGATGTTATCTGTAAATGAGGCACTTTAGTAGAAATCAATATCCCCCACCATAGCTCAACCACAGATTGGGGAGACCAGAAGATAGATTCTCTATCAAAATGGGTTCACGCACAGGAATGCCAATAGGACAGAATGCAACAGCAATTTGCAACATTTCCTAGTTGGAAAGCGATGCCCTCTTGCGATAAATTTCATCAATCATCACGTGTAAAAATACTTATATTTCCTTCAGATTGAAGTTTGACATGAATCATTCAAGCATTCGCGGTGAATTTTTAAAGCACATTTCCTGCGTGCTAACGGGGAGAACATTTTCTTCTAAACAGGTGATAACTGCCTCATTCATATTGGAGAGCGCCAACTGGGCAAAACCTCCCTTTCGGCTCATCAAGGATTGTTCCTATAGGGCTGCGGTGGGTAGCTTAGGGCTTATCTCGGTTTCATGTGACCCCCATCTACTCCCTCCCCCCTAGGTGTCTGTCAGGGTGTTCCTGACATTCTATAGTGGGGTTAAGACTGTCACCCTCAATCACCACTTAGTGCTAAAGTATTTCTCTCTGATTAAAGTAAATTGAGGTGTGTATTATTTTGTTCATTGGAGTGAACCAACTGCTTTATTTGAACTCCGAGTGAGAGTTTCTGAAAGGGGCAGAAACTCTTTCGTGTGTCTGAAAGGGGCAGAAACTCTTTCGTTTCATTTTATTTCAAGGACTCTCAGAAAAGCGAACTTAATCACTATACTAGCCAAGAACCCAATGGAGAGAATCACGGAAGGAAGTTTCAGTTTTAGATGTGGGAGGAAAATCCAAGAGAGTTATTCCAGGGGAAAAACCCACACAGTCAGGTAGGGACTGAAAACCAAATCCATGTAGTGCCCCCCGGCGTGATTCGAACCGAGGTCCTAGAGGTGGAAGGCGAGGAAAGATATCACTACGCCAACCCAACCACCTCTTGTAGTTTTTTGTTTTTTTTTTGGGGGGGGATGATAAGCGGAAAGTTTCTTCTAGATCTTGTCAATGCTTCTGGAGTGCATATAAGGATATAAACCTTGCTTAGTTCTCCAGACAGGGGCCAATCTGACCTGGGGGAAATCTTAAACCCTTTGATAAGAACAACTTCTGAGATTTTTCTTGAAGTCTCAGCAGAGATGTGTCATTTGGAGATGTATGTATCTTTCAATATGTTGGGTTGCATGTCTGGATAGAGATAAGTCTATTCGACAGCGAAACATATCGTCCATCGGTGCTATTCATTTCTTGTCGTGACATGTCAATTTTTGTGTCGCGGAACGGTGCAGCAAAACGAAAAGCCCCCTTTACCTCGGAATGAGATCATTTCCTTGGGATGGTGGATTCGTCATATTCTACTGTCTGAACCCGATATCGTACCCCCTGTTGCTGCAGGAGGGCAACAGGTTTGATTTCACAAAGGCGTGAACAAAATACCCTGTCTCTTAATCCTGCCTGATCCTGCAGTATCGCTGTGCTTGCCATTCAACGTGTGTCTTGTTCAATTCCTTCATGGTCTGTCAGCGAGGTTGTCCCAATTTGTGCGTTATAATTGAAGGTGAACAATTAAATAACACTTTTATCTAAAAGGAGGAGCTTTTTAAGGGACTTGGAGACTGATATAAAAAAAATTTGCCATTGTTACATGTGTGTGTGTGTTGTACACAAGGCGTGGTCCCAAGCTGTGTATTGGTATGTCTGCAAATTTGCTCCAGTATTCAGTCATGTTGTCCTTGAGTATTAACTGCAGTTTACATTTGTGTGTATATATAAATTGTGGGTTGATTTTGGAACTGCTGTTGTTGGTTTGGTGTGTGGGGTAGTAATCGCTGAATCACGATGGTGTGTCGCGGTGTTGACTTTTTAGGACAGAAGTGATGTCATAAACCTGTACATTTTACTTTTCACACCATCCTTGGCATTGTACCATTGTAGAGTAATGCATCTTGCTCCTTGAGTCAATTCCTTGGAAAATTGAACTGGAAATGATGCCCTGTTTCCGTTGGTTGCTGATTCCATCTGAGTCACCTCACAAATCTCCTGCTTTTGTATTCTAATGTGCCAAACTTCTTTACTGTGTATATCTTATGACCACCGAAATCTTGATGAAATTAGTGCAAGGTTTGTGAAGCTGGCTTATAAATAAGAACCAAAGCAATGACAACGCCGATGAGTTGTTTTGATGTTTTTCTGAGTGTTACTGGCCCAGAGAACCACTTAAATGATTCTATAAATCTAAACACAATTGGTGTCATCTTGTTGTGCCCAAAACAGCCGCTTCTCTGTGCAAAAGCTTGACTGTTGCTCAGCCAGGGGCAAATGGCCGACTGACTGGTCAATAGTTTTAAAACACCATACCATTTGAAGGTGTATAACTCCACCAACAAAGGCGGATTCCTGTGAACCGGTTGATGGTTAAAGTGTTAAATATGGTTGCCAGCTTTGGGGGACAAACCTGCTTTGTTGAAAAAGCGAGAGTAGTTGAATCAAATCGAATATTTTGGGTTTCCCTCGATGGTTAGGAATCGGGTTATGATATGGCTTCAGATATAGGGGCATCCATTTTAGCAAACCCAAGATAGGGGGGCCATTCATTTACACATGTAGATGGTCCCTGCAAAAATCTCTTTGTTGACTTACCAGTTACCCTAAACCGAACAATGAGGTGCAACCGATTCTCCAGGTAGCCCGGTGGTGAGGAGGGACGGCCTGTTTGCCAACCCATTCAGGATTTCACCCAGTGGCTATGCGAGATATTTCTCTCACTCACTTGCGAGACGGTTTATAAATAATATGCACTCTTCCTTGTCAATCTAAGTTAGGCGTGGTCTCTTCAGCTTGATTGCTGAAACCTTAGGAACACCTCATAATTCCTCTGCTGTATGTATTCCTGGACTTATTTTTTACCCCCCTTTTATTTATGCATCTTAAACCCTAAAGGCTATAGGCACACAGCTTTGTAGTGGTCAACACGTTGGGACCTGGTGGTCGGATCATGGGGGTGTACATGAGGGGGGATATTCGATGTGGCTTAACTCGAGCATCTTATGACAGTGGGTAAAGCTTTGCACACTAGGGGGAACCTTTTTAAGTTGCTACAACATAGCAGCTGAATAAGATAAACATTTCTGTTGCTCAGGTTGTGGTTTGGGAGACCGATTGTTAGGCAGCTACAGCCATCAGGTCATACTATAGGCCCAACCAAGTAAATACGCTTGCCAAAGGGAAGAAGAGAACTAGTTTCAACAGAGGGGAAAAGCTTTTAAGAGTCCGCAATTGAAAAAATTAGGTTCTGTTGTGATGGGGAAAAAGCAAGCACTTTATTGCCTCCTATCCCCCACCCCAAGCTGCTTGGCAAATAAACCTTAATTGCTGTTTATTGCCAATAAACATTGTAAACTGTGTGTAGTAAATAAAAAAAAGGCAGTTGCTAAATGCACTGAGTCATGGCATGGAGGAAGGAATTTCTTCCACATTCATTGTAAGACCATCTAGTCTTGGAATTCGTCTTCTGAATAAATTGCATTGCATTTCCAGTAGACGCTTTCTTTTCAAGGGAAGTAGAAAACATGGAAAAAACTGCACAGGCCTTTAGGTTGATGCAGACAGTTGTTGATCGCGTTGCTTTTTTAGTTTGAGGGTGTAGGCCTAAACGTAATTTATGTTTGTGTGTTTGATCAGGTTGTTTTTCAAGTTAAACATTTTTAGTTTATTTTAATGAAAACTTCTGTAGTGTTATGAACTCTTTTCAATGAGAGTAAATGTTAAAGATGGACTAGTGAAAGGGATGAGAATGCCAGGGTGTCATTGGTTGTTGGTTGTTGATGAATATGTATATGATCACATGGTCTAATGAATATACATGTATGCAAAGTCAGGACAGGGAGTGGCGTATACAATGTGAATAGTGTTGTATTGGATGGAATGATTGGTTCATTAATAATAATAACAATCATAGAGAAAGCTTTCAATGAACAACATATTGGTTGGCAACAAATTCTCTTGAAACTTTAATTTACAATGTGCTATAAAATCCTCTCTTTTTTTCTTGCCAGGTGGTAATGTATTGGCCAATCAGCCATTCCGTCTCAACTGGTCTTGGATCTCATTGGATCGTGAATACTACGAGGTGAACGAGACCGACAGGTTCCTGGAGATCAAACTTCTCCGACGTGGATACCTTGGAGAAACATCGTTTGTTGGTAAGAAGAAGTCACCATCCTTCATCATCAGACAGTAAACTTGTCAGTTCATTTAATTTATAAACAGTTCTTTTGTCTCAGTATTTGCTACAAAAAATCCTGAAATCTTCAAATAAAAGTATTGCAACTACCAAACTTTGTTTCTTCTTGCTGTTTTGTTCGGCCGTTTAAAGTGCGGTGATTTTTGACTTAAATGGTTACTTAAATATGAAAGGGGAACAAGACTCTTATACCTGAGAAGAGGTTTAGGCGATGCTAACTAAGAAATACTGCCCAACCAGTATAAATTTAGAGTGTCTGGAATGTGTAATTCATTTCTCAAGAGGTTCAACCGTCAAGATGACAGGAATGCTAAACTTTACTCCTCCTCACAGTCGAGCAGCCTCGTAATTTTTATTAACGCTTGTTATCAATCCCAGGCATCAAGGCTGTAGATGGCACCGCCGTCATCACTGAAGACTTCCGTGGCAAGTCGGCCCGCCAGGTCCAGTTCAACCCCGGTCAGGAGATGGGCTTCTGGCGTGTGCGCATCGTCGACGATGACGCGTTTGAGTATGCTGAGGTATTTGAGGTGATCCTCTACGATGCCGTCATGGGAGCTTTGGAATACCCCGAGCGCGCCCTCGTTAAGATTCTGGACGGAGAAGATGGTGAGTTCTTCCAATTCTTTTAAAATTTTGTTTCTACTTCATTAGACGAGACAACTTTGAATTCATGGAAGTTCATGTAGGGGGCTAACAACATTTCTGAAAATTTGTGTAAGACTTCCCCTCCCATACAGCCCAACTCTCCACCAACCCACCCAATCTACCACCTCCCCCACCCCTCCCCACCCCTTCTCCCCCACCCCCCTTCTTTCCCCCCGACCCACCTTTATTGGGATCGTTTGTTTAAGTGTTGAGAACTGTAATAAATGGCTCCCAAATGAAGATTTGAAACCTGTTTTTTAAATCTTGTTATATAGTCAAATAGAATATTCTTGTTAAAGGTAGGATCTAAGAAAAACTTGTGACGTATATTTAAACATGCACGGTGACTCATTAGCGAGCTCTGTGTCAAAGCAGTTGATTTAATGTCGGCTGTTATGAAAAGACCATTTCCCGTTTCTGAAAAGAGCAATATGTCTCAAAGCTGGAAGGAAAACAATTAATGTCATCAGTCAATTTGAAGATGTTGACAAGCTGAACATTGAATCATGTGTTACTACTACAAAATCCAAACTCTTTTAAAGGCCTAAGTGTAGGTGGAATTGGTAAAAACTTTAATCCATCCATTAAGAATAAGGGCATTTTGGTCCAACTTATTTTCAATACTGGACCTAAAATTTAAAGGGATGCATTCTATAAGAGGCCATCTCATTAAATTTTTCTGAAATCCAACCCCCTGAGGGGCCGAGAATTGCGGAAGGCATTAGTGGTTAGGAGTTCGATTTTGCCCATTTCGTTTAACACTTTGTCAGAACATTGGTCAACTCCCCCCCCCCCCCCCCCAGCCAAATCTTCCACCTCCGGTTATCAATAATTTCCTGGGGACATATGTCACGGAATGGTTTTAACAAACAATGCAAAACTGCCATTGTCAACAGTTACAAACAGCTATTCACTGTTGTATAATTAGAGGGGAGTTGATCTATGGACCGACAGAAAAGATGGTGCTGTTTGGAAAGATTTGGTTTTCGGTTTCTTTTTTTCTTCTTTGGGCATTCTTTTCTAAAAAGCATTCCTCGGGCACTGTTGCTCTTTAGTGGTCAAAACTTAATGAAATCCACTGAGGATTAAACGGTTGATGGAGGCACACTGTGATGGCTCCCTTTCTAATCACTATTCAAATCAGTGCTTTCAAAGATCTGAATTTGGCTGGGGATTAACCAGGGGATGCCAGGGAAAAACAGTCAATAAGAAATACAATTGAATCGAGAGAAAAAAGCCAAAGAAAACTATTCTGACGGGAGATAATAGGCGCTGGATGACTTCTGAACCAATTTAAAAAGATGGTGGAGGCTGGATGTCTATAAAGTTCTACTGTATGCAACCTGGCAGTAGAGTGGGGAGTATTGTTGGGCTGCAGACTGACAATCTGAAGTTAGTCTAAGCTGCTAAGTTGTCGTACAGTGACCTCTGGATTATGCAAGCAAAGGGTCATTGTAGAAGCTGGTAGAATCAAAAGGAAGCCCCTGCTTCTCTTGTCCAACATGTCAACCCCTAACAAGATGCATGACGGCCGAAATCCACGCACAAAGTGCCATTTCATCAAAAGTATTGTGAATCTTAATAATGTGTGTGAAAGATTGAATAGTTTTGATATGTTTCAATCATGCAGTTAGGAAGTAATAAGAAGCCATTTTGAATCGCAGGAAGCCCCTCATTTCTTGACCAACATGATGGAAATCCACCTGTCACTGTGCTAAACTTTCTCAGGTTGTGTACCCTTGCAAAACCCAATTTCTCCACTTCCATCTCTCGAGACCACACCGGTTCTTCTCGGAACCAACACTTCACCTGAAAGAGTTCTGGAAGCCAGCACCGAAACTGGGGGAATATTTTAAGGGGGGGCCCAAGGGGGTGGACCATTTGCTCTAGGGGGCACTTCTGGCCAATTATAACTAGTTTCCGTTTGCTTTTTTCTTAAACAATTCCTCTTTTCAGCGCTCTTGTTATGCCTTTTACTAAAAGATAATCTGACGTGAATGTAGACACAAATACATTGTCTATGTGAAAAAGGGAAAAGGAGTTGTACTATATGAAGACATACTTTTATGGAACTTACTTGAAGATTTGATAATCATGGAAATAATCCATTTTCGTTGTTCTTTTCGCGTTTTCCGAATTGTAGAGTCCACAGTGTTCATCGATACCGTGTCTCCATACATCATCAATGAGGACATTGGCGAAGTTCTCATTCCAATCCGACGAACTGGTGACCTGTCTGAGGAAATGATGGTCCTCTGCTCAACCATGCCAGGTAAAAATAAAATAAAAATCCTTCATCTTTTAAATATTAATTTATTTGGCGAATATTCTTTTTTTTCTTGAGCAAGATTGTTTGATGCCATTGTGGACATCTTAACGTATGTGTGGGATTGAACTGCCCAACAGCTTTACAGCATTGTTGTCAGTCGTAAAAAAGAGGGGACATCCATTTAAAGAAGCAAACTTTGAACTGTGGACATTGCGAGCGTGAGAAGCTAGTTTGCAGTCGAGGCTGATGCCATGTTCCTTTTTGTTGGTATTTACATCTTCTGAAAAAATATCCTTGCGGTCTCCCCTAGAAAATCTATTTTTGACACATTTGTCAACCGGTACCTCTGGTCCTCATTATGTTTGTCAACTACCCTTGTCAATCTGGTCAAAAATTCAAACATAATATGCAGACGTAGACCCTACCCATAAAACATGTACAAATACTTTACAGTTTTATGTAAATCTCAAGTCAACAGTGTTGGAGCATCACTGAATGGGACAGCGCCATCTACCATTTGAACTTCTGACATCATTTATGAGGTTTAAAGTGTGCCCCAATTTCCCAATATGAACATTTGTTCATCCGTGTATGAACAAATATATAAATAGAAGCTGTATTTGCCTGTGTGCCATTTGATGGGGTTGATATTGTCAGAAAGCATTTATTGGGAAAACACAAGAGACAGGAAGCATTGTCGGCGGTATCAAAAGGACGCTGACATCTGGTGCCTTTTTTTCACTGCAGTTTCTGTCCATTAACCGTTCCCTACTTTATTGGCCAATCTTATTGTCGGATGATTTCTCAATGAAACCCGAGTGGGAGTGCTGCAAACAAAAAGAATACCGTGTTTGTCATACTTTTCCCCCTCTCTCTCTCTCTCGGCCCAAATTGATTTTTCAGCTTGGCATCCCATGCACGACAAAAAAACTAGGCCTCATTCTTGCATGTCCCATCAGATGGCGCGGGCAGGCCTGTCTGGCAGACGATAATGTATCGACCGCATTTTCAAATCCTAGAGCTTCATTGGCGTTAAATACTATCTCATGGAATAGCCAGGAATTCCAAAACTGCTCATACCTCATTTATCCTTCATGGTTTTTTTGTAAAAGAATAAAAAGGAGATTTTTTTTTTGGAAAATGACAGTTGTGATTTAGGTAACATTTCTTGTCATATGTTTTGGATTTCTGTGACCGGATTGAAGTCATTCTATTTTTGAGCTGCAGCTTTAGAGGCTCTCAATTATGTCAATCAAAAACTGGGAAAAGTATGCCCAAGTTTGTTCAGTTGACATGAAATATTCAACTTTTGAGAAGACTGCTGTAATATCTTATATGCGTTTGATTGGGATAAAATAGTTTGATTGGGATAAAATAGCCGCACTTAAAACAAATACCAAAACATTGATGGCTTGCTGCCTTATATAGAGGTTAAAAAAATCCTGACTCTCCCCATGGGTGACGTGTTTACAAGAATAAAACAGCTTGTCAAGTTTTTTTTAAGACGCACTGGGGACAAAAATGAAGTGGATACACACATCCCAGGCAGCAACATTCTTAAATTCTCAACTCGCCCGTAAATTGAATTCATACTTGAGCTTTCTCACCTCAGGACTGCCTTTCTTAGACTCTCTGTTTCAACAGATTTCAAAAATCGGTTAGAACTTAGAAGTCTGTGTGGTATAATCATCATCTTATGTGAGCCGAGTAGTTTATATATGGTGTGTACAACAGGTGCCTGGCTGCTTTTTGAGGAGAAAAGGGGGGGGGGTGGTGTATTTTACTACAGAGGGAAATAATAACCGTGAGCCTTTAAGCGAGATATGACAAGTTGCATTCATCCTGCACATCAATTGGATTGTCCCAGAGGGATTGACTTGGTGGGAAGTGGGGACAAAAAAAGTTACAGGCATTTGGTTCCAAATAATGTCCGGGGTCTGGCAACAAAGAGTTTTTGTATCGGAGCTGGTCTCCCAATTTCCTTTCCCTCGCCTACACAATTTTTAAATGATTGAAAATCTGAACGAGAACAACAATTGGGGGAAAAAGTACGGGAGACAATCTTGGGAATTTTATTTTTAAAATACCCACTGTGGAATTCAGGCCTTGGATGAAACACCCTGGGAGATTGAACAGACTGTGTACTTACATCACCTCACCAAAAAACTTTTAAAAAATCACCGTTTGTTAGAGCTTGGAAGGCCAAGTGTCTAAACAGCGAAAAATATCTAGAATCTGTTTCAAATACTAGGTATGAATAACAATCGGATTCAAACTTTAACCCAAGTTTTGATTTCATCTTAAAGGCAAAGTATACCTTTGGTGTTTGAAACTCTTCGATTGTTTTAATCCTTTATAAATAGGTGGTCGCGTTTTTGAGATATCGCCAACAATCTGGAGCGCTTATGTCCACGCAGGAAGAATAATTTGCAATTTGGAATACACAATCTGAGAAATGTATCTGACAGTAATGTTTCTCAGATTCAAATTTTTGGGGATAAAGACTTATATTTTTTTCCATCACCACATTACTTCGAAGTAAATGCTTTATAATGTCGAAAGCTGCTGTACTTCTAACCAAGTAGTTTTTTTTATTGGCATTAACTTTAAGAGTGATCACCAAATCCAAACGTTTACCTTCCCTTGAAACCTCTTTCCCTGACCGACACAGGCACAGCCACCGGCGCTGATCCCTCTCCCGTCCACTCCTTCAACGATTACATCTCCCGCCTCGAGGAGGACCAAGATAACTTTGTGCGTTTCGACAAGGACGAGGACCTCGCCTACTGCCGCATTCTCATCATCGACGACTCTCTCTACGAAGACGCCGAGGACTTCCAAGTCAAGCTGACCATGCCCATGGGAGGCCGTGTAGGTACACCAGGGCAGATTGATGTGGTCATTGCCGCTGATGATTCTGACGGTAAGTTGCTCTAATTATTCCCCCCCCAAAAAACCTTGGTTATTTTTCATTCATCTTGTTTTTAAAAAATCTCTCTTTAGTCTTCTCACTGAAAATTTTGTTATTGTAATGTTCCTTCATTTTCACCGTTAGTGATGCAGTTAATACAAAATTTCCTTAAATTTTCTGAACTAGTATTTCCATTGTACCATTCCCCACAAAAAAAACCCCCAAAACCCCAAACCAAAAAACTACTGCAACAACCCTAAAAAGAAACCCAAACACACCCTTTTTTAAGTGTCGATTTTGCCACAATGATTACCGTAACTTAATCAATTTTTTCCCCTAATCAATTTTTTTTAATCCAAACTTTGTTTGTTTTTTGGTCTTTTACTTGGAGTCTATCATTAAGGCAGAGCAAGTACAACTTAATAAATGTTACTCCACTGGAACGTACATTGATTGATTGATCAATCCCTCTGTAAACAGTTTCACTACAAGATTTTCTCATTCACTACATTTCCAACTCCACAACAGCAGAAAATTAAACCCATCCGACCATCAACGAGGCTGCAACCAAAAAGAACTTGAAGTTGAACCTCCTCCCCCCCCCAAAAAAAGTATCCAACACTACAATCAGTCCATACAGATTGTCTGTTTGTAATCCCCTTTTTGAAACCTTTGTTACGAAAAATCTCACAATAAAAGAAAAGGTCCCAATGTCCATGGATTACCTGCCCCTAATTTTTGGAATCAAAGATTTTTAAAATCACTCGGAGCCATTAGGAGCAGGTTCCTGATCCTGGTACTTTGTCCCCAGAGCGTTGCTTTTGACGGAGGGCTATGCTCCAATGGTCTTTCACTGTATCTAACCCTTGCATGAACTCTGCTAGGTATGCTTGGGTATATGGCACCATGCCCTGTCCATGATCGGCCATGCTTAAAGAATTCCCCAATCCAAGGTGTAAACTGACTGTGTGTACTCGTCCGGTGCTGTGGTTTAAATAAATACTGCGCGACATCGGAGATGTGAAAATCTGCTGCCCAAAAGCTCATAGTGTTTGTTTGGTGAGGAGGGTTTTCAGTTTCGCGATTCGTTTACATTGTGAACCAAATGTCTGGAAAGCGTTTTTCAATATCGGGCTGTTGAAGGTGGTGGTGTGAAAATGTAGACATGACAGAGCCACTGCATGTGAAAGCTAGAAAATGCATAGCCTACATGACAATTCCCAAAGCTTTTCTCCTTTGTGTATGTTTGATTTGCCTTTTCATAAGAAATACCCAGCCAAGTAATTAAAAATTATAGTACCCGAACTCGGTGGCCTTACACACCTTAAAAATCTTTCAGCCGCTACCTGGATGTTTCAGATCAGTAGACACGTATAATAACCGGTTCTGCCGAGTGATTTCATCCTGAAAGTATCTGGCTTTCAATAGAGTCAATGGCAAAGATTATTTAAAACATTTTATCTGTATAACTTGCATCCTTTATTGTATGCCTGAATGGATGTGATCTCCCCGAAACAAAACTTGTTGATGGAGATTTTTGTTTGAGAAAAACCTTGAACTAAGTCAGTCCTGGAAAAGAGGCTCAGCCATATACACTCAAGACCCTTCAGGTGGTGCTAGGTTCTCAACAAAACACGCCATTGTACCACAGTGAGGAATTCTAATTGTGAGAGAGTGCACTCTTGCAGAATGAAATCTCTCTCTCTCACTTTCACAGAATGTTTACTCAAACTACAGTTTCCTTTTTATTCGGACCGGGTAGATTTTCACATCTGACTGCACCGAAAAGGACGATAAGGGGGTCCCGACCTTAATCTCTGGGTTTTGGGTGGGAGTAGATTCCATAAAGGACGGTGACATCAGAGGGGATGAGATATCCCTTCTCTTTCATTCAATGTTTGTAAATATTGCCGAATTTCGTGCTTTTTTGAACTGCATAAATAAAACCGTGCTTGACTGGAAACCAGAGCAACTTATTACTATGATAAATCGGCCAAGCAGTCGGTAGTCAGTTCCAAACTTCCAAGTTTCCCCCTTTATTAGAAAACCGCAAGGTTTGACGCCATTGTGTGCACCTTGGCAGAGCAGAACACAAGGTCCTCACAAATCATGCCCTGTGGATTAATTTGTCAAAAGTAGATTATCCCATGTCTGCTCTTAAAAAGAAATCTCCCTAAAAATTGTACGGCTTTTCATATTTTAGCCCTGTTATTTCTGCTGGAAAGTGTTAACAAAACAAGGCTGCATGTTGTATTTGGGGCGAATGTAAACAAGACCCTTGCAAGAAACTTGATATTTTAAAGATCAGCTCGTAAAATTTTGCCCAAGGCTGAGAAGAAAACAAAATTTGCCTTTTTTTAGTGACCCTTTTTGTAACCTTGCAACATTTTAAATTGTCAATGTACAGGATTTTTTTATAAACAAAACTCCAGTCTTACACCTGGTTGCATGTGGAAAGCTTAAACCACATAAATCAACAATTTCTCTCCCCCTGCCTCCCCCCTCAATAAAAAAATGTAACAACACATATGTGGCTGTGAAATAAATCTCAGAGGAGAGCGATATTTTGAGATTACAGTTCTGTTCAAAAACATGGTATATCTATTTCACTTATCTCATATGGTGGACAGCTGTTTGTCTGGTAACCATATGAAACCCAAACCAAACTCACACCCTTGGATGTGGGGAAGGCATAAATCATTGAACAATGGTGTCTGACAGCACAACCATGGAAACTTAGAGAAATACACCTTCACACAAATATACATCCTACCTGTTTAGAAAGTTATAAAGATTATTATATTTTGTTGGTAGTTTTATACAAGCCATCGATTGATAAATCAGCCCGAGGCATATATTTTTTTTCTAAAGTAATGCCACTGGATGCAGAATATAATCAAACAAACACAAAAGAGAGAAAAAAATAAACTATTTCAAAACGTTTGGTTCCTTGTCAGCTACCACATTAATTTCACTGACAACTGGCTGTTTTGAGATCCCATAAATATTGACCTCAAGTCTCTGAAACTTTTGCTGAACTTGACAGATTTCTCCCGCAGTCTGCCACAAAATTGTGACCCATTCAATGCTGAATCCAGGGTTTAGGAAAGTTTGCACCCTTTAAAACGCTACAGTCCAGGATGTGGTTAGGCGTGATATGTAAAACTGTCCAGGCACTATTTTCCTTTACTCGAAAGGAAGCACGTATTCCTGCAGGAAGGGGGGTAAAGTCTACCTTGCAGAACACCGCAAAGTTAGGGACCGTATTCATTCACCTAAAAAGAGCAATATACATCATAATGAGTACCAGTATTTGCTGAGTTACCAGTTAAAGTGCGATGCGATTTTGCTACTTGTGGCTGGTTCCCCTTTTTCATTTTTCCAACAAAAATATGTGAAGTTAGACAATCTCTTCCTTTTTTTTTCCATCCATGCTTTCACTCGGCCTTTTTTTTAAAAAAGTTGCTCAAGAATTTGGCAGTTCTTCTCACCCGCACTCCGCAGTAGAAACAAAAATGGTAATAGCATAAAGAATTTTAGCTTTTCAGAACTGGACAGTACTTTCAACTTGACATATTGCATTGTCCCCTTTTAACTTTAAGAAGTCTTAAGACTTGATGGTTCGTCAGGATCATAGGATGAAGAAATCCCACAATGGAAGCTGACATTTTGTGTAGTATTCTTAAAGAACCCATCAAAGTTTAGTGACGATTCTGCATGACAGCTGACAAGTCTTTTTCCTAATTCAAGTAGATTTGAGATCAATTCTTGAGCTCTGTAAATGGCAGTGCTAGTCATTGTAAAGTGCTTTTTAGAACAGAAAAAAAGTGCACTTTTTGCAGTGAATCTATTTCAGAAACCGGAAGCTTTGTTGAGTCTTTCAGAGGTTCCGAAGACAAACGCTTCCTGTCATATGTTACAATCCTTCTCAGCATCAATGTAATTGGCAAGTGAAGCCTCACATCACGGATTTCTTCCAACTTGAAGTAACTCCAAACAACTCCAACCCCACCGGCCATTACTAAACGTACATTCCACAATTTGAAATCCATTCAAAACACCTATGGGTGGGCACTAATGCAGCTATGCTGGAAGCCACAAATATTGACATGTTTTGACCACTCGCCCGGAAATAAAAAGTATCAATTTAAACTTGTAAAAATTAGTGAGATTGTGCATTAACTCATAGCAGGGATTCTAATGGAATTCTATGATTTTTTTTTAAAGGAACATACAACTTGATTCAATTATTAGATTCATGCAAACTCAAACACCTTAGAAAATTGTCCAATAATAATCTGAGGAACTATTGCGACCATTTAAAGATGGAATTCTATTTTGTGTGCTTGCACTCTGTACATATTTAATCTTTCCATGATTTGTTCTGCAAACATCACAGCATGTGGAGGGTGGGCCACTCATGTCAAAGGTCACCCACAGACCTCATGTTTGGAAATGATCTAAGGTGGCAGGTTGCACAGTATTAAATGAATGAGAAATCGGTTACTAAATCCAGAACAAATTGACGTCAAGTTTTGTCTAGGGTGACTCGGGGCAGCTGTTCGGAGCGGGAAATTGATTCGAGTTGTCTGGGAGTGAAGGATTCTTTCTCAGGGATGCTGAGTTGGTATTAGGAGGGTAAATAAAACATCTGCTTTGGAGTGGTCCTATGGAGATAATGAACAAAACACTTTCAATCAATGTGACATTTCATTTACAATTACCATCCAAACAGTGAAGGGAGTTCGACAAGACTCTTAAGGAAAAGGGTTCAGCAAAAGTATTTTTTGTTTTTCACTCTAAGAGTCGGGTCTATCTCCTTCATTGAAGCAACTGCACCTGATTTTTCTTTCATTAGTATTTAACTAAAAACTCCAAAGCTCTTTGTTTGTAGTGCATGATCAAGAAACGATAGGATTTCAAAGAGAATTGTCGGCATTTGATCACAGCATTCATTATTATCTAATGGCTTACAGAAATCGCAATATAGAACGACCTCTCGACTCTGACTGATGTTCACTCTTTCATGGAAGTCCTTTTTTGTCCTTTGTTTATCTCCATCATCTCAAAGGCTGTGCTTGTAGAGATTTGTAATCCAAGTACTAATTTGCCTTTTTTTATATTTCCATTTCTTTTAACAGTGCCATCCTTCTACTTCGGTGAACCCGAGTACCATATTGACGAGAGCGATGGATACCTGGAGATCCAAGTATGGCGTACCGGCACCGATCTCTCCAAGATGGCCAGTGTGACTGTGCGATCACGTGCTTCAACTCCCCCATCTGCAGTCGGTAGGTTAACTTCTTCCCCCTCACCTTCCTCATTCCCCCCACCCCCAACCTCAAGTGGGACTCAAAGCAATCTACATCAAGGGTGTAATTCACCTGGACATCCCTTTCCCATTCCCCCCCCTGAATAATGTTTTGGAGAGAGTTTCATCAAGTTGTCAGCATCATTTTCAGATATAAATGTGTTTTCCCGATGTGTCTCTAAGTCCCTGAGTGGAGCAATACATAATATGCTGCTCCGATTATTATCAGGGATACGAGAGGGTTTAAATTGTCACAAGAGGTTTGGTCATGATCGTACACATGTCTGATTATGTTAACTGTTGTTGATTGATCTGGGGAATGGTCACCAAAACAACTCTAGCAAAAACGTGTACTTACGAGTACAAGATTTTGTAAACTTTTAGCCATCCTCAGACATGTTTGGTAAAAAGTCTTGCAAATCTAGAAGAGGTGGGGGGGGGGTGGCTTTCTAAAGACTGACAAAATAATGACAGGGCCGACCAATCACACAGCAGGCCAGCAAACTGGTACTTGTCAAGGTCACCAATTACCGGCTTTTAATTATCTAGTGTCCTGGAGACATGCTGGTTTAAGGATGCATAACTCTTCGTCATTGTGATGACTTAAAAAAAAAATTTAAAAAAAACTCACCTCTTGCAGTGCAGTTATCTCCTGGGACCACTCTCAGAGTGTTTTGATATTAAGCTCATTTTTTATTGAAATATGAGTTGCTGCCCCTTAAGGTTTGAGCTTGGGAAGAGGTAATTAAGACATTACGTAAAGCAGATGTGGTGAGGATATCCTCAAGAAGTCATGCTGTAAGCCACGTGGCACCCATAGATCCCTGAGGGGTGCATGAGTAGTGACCTTTTAAACCAGTTAAAAGTCTCCCAAAAACAGGGACAACAATGATGGGCAAATATGGATCTAGGTAGTTTGAAAAACAGGAGACGTTCAAGCGCATCTTGTTGTATCACCGTCTTGAAATAACAAATGAAGGAAGGAGTCGGGTTACCCTTGAGCGGTGGTGTCTCCATTCTTTCCCTCTGACCACCTTCTCCCCCCACCTCCCTTCAAAAAAAGGAGTGACGGATCGATGTTTGAAATAAAAACAAACATGTTTGAAACTTAATTGATTGACACAGTCAATTAAATTTCACAATCCATATAATTAGTTGCGGAATTCAACGTTTGAAATAAAATCAAACATGCGGAAGACTTTGTTAATTGAAACAGTCAATTAAATTTTTACAATCCAGATCCTCTGTTTCCAGGAGGATGCCAGGAAGGGGGTTTTGATTACATCAATATTATTTCCAGCTCTCTCCCTTTTTTTCGGCCATCAATTTTATTCTTTCCCTGAGCAGTGATTGATCACTCTTCTCCACGGATCGCAGAAGAAAAAGCAAAAAAAAAAACGTTACGCCGAAAATTCCATATATCCTGTTTTGTGTCACTCCCCTCACATGCGATTTGCCCGCTAAGTGAAGTTATCCGGCTATAATGAGTAACTTGTCATCGCGAATGTTGTCTCTCTCATTCATTGCTTTCTTTCCCTTTTTTTGCTCTTGATTTGCCTCCTTATCAGGACTCAGGTAAAGTATGTTCACTCCCCCCTCTGTCTGGATCTTGTCCATGCCTAGTACACTTTGAGTAGTTCTGGCGAAAATGAAAAGAGGAAATGGGGGGGTTTGCTAAACATTTATAAGGGCGACACAGTTCTCTAGAAATCCACATGTAGAAACTTATTTCTGAATTGTGAACAATACAGAGGTTTAATAGTTGTTTTATAATCAGTGGCACACCTCGATATCGATATTGTCCTTTTTCCCAACCTCCTATCAACTTAGCTCTCTGTCGCATGGCACAATTTTTAAAGGTAATTCATGGGTCAATACAAGGTTTTATAATGTAGGCCACTCAAGAGATGAACTTTGCTTGAATATAGGACGTACTTTTAAGCTTGTTTTCCTTTCAGTACTGGATATTGAAAGGTGGCGGGGGGGGGGGGGGGATAGTTTGGCCAGACTATCTGGCAATTGACTTTGCATTTATATTTTGACAATGGGGTACAGGTATGTTTTTGGAGTTAAAAGTGTGTATGAATAAAACAGGTTTTCCACAGGGGCCGTTTTTTTTTCTTTTTGTTCTTTTTCTTTTTTTTCTTCATGGCTCAATCGTCACGTTTGTCTGTATTTTCCCCAAAAGTGTTTAGATAGTTCGTCTTCCATTTCCATAGTTATTCATGCATGCGACCTCCCTGCGGAGAATCTATTTTGATTATTAATGCATTCCAACCTGTTTTGAATCTGTATCTGTGCGCTCGAATTGAGGGCTGATCTGAAGGGGATTTCAACGGCCAGTCAGTCAGTTTGATTTATCAATTATCGATCTAGAAATAGCATTGGGGGTTTCTTTCACTGGCACGCGACAGCCACCCGTCCCGGAAACTCAGGAAAGGCATCTTCCAGAGGTGGCATGTGTTAAGCTAATGGAAGTATGCTTGAGTGGGACGAGCAGGCCAACAGTACTGGGCAGGAAATTCAGAGGGGTTGGATGGTGCCACTTGAATTAGGTCACAAGGGAACTCATGTTGTCTGGGGGCGTCATTGGTATAGACAAGTTTGCCTTGTAACAATTGGTCACGGTGAAGTTCACGGGCGACATCCGATAGTGTTGCATGATGATGATGACACTGATGGGGGGGGGGGGGGGCGTACACTTTTGCTGGCAACATGTTTTGTCATGCATCCGCTGTCAAAAACATTAAGCATCTGCTTACAAGTTTCTAAAAGCTGCTTCTGTCGCAGAGCGTTGAGAAAATAAAACGGAAGTATAAAATTGTTTTAACATGTTTGTGTTTCCATGAAAATGGAGCACTGGCTGAACATCCCTTTCTTTCGTATTCTACAATGTAAATGGCTATAAATTTCAAGCTAAAAAGAGTAGAAGAATAACAACCAAGTTGTAATCAGTTTGATAAACTCTTGTATCAACTTTTAGTATTACTCCAAAATACCATAAACCTTTAACAGGCCGCCAGCCAATGTCTTGTTCCCAATGTGCAATAGCAATAATGACGACTGACTGATTCACATCATTCCAAAAATGGGTTCAGATTGTTCACCCTTCCAACCTCATTGCATAAGTTTGAATGAGAGAAAAGCCCAAAGTGGCCACCCGGGTGATGAAAGGTCTTCACCCCCTTGTTCCTGTTTTCATAATTATCAACAGTGTACACCTCAAATCCTGCAATTGTCTTATTACTGTCTCACCTCCCTGACTACTCATGCATGTTATCTCCTTCCTCATTGCCCTATATGTGTTTACCCTCCAAAGTCTTGTGTGCTAATTGTGTAAACGTCTTATGCATGGTTCACTTCACACAAACAGTGAGGAACACTATACCTGACACTTTCTATTTACCCTGGTGGGCTTGTTCACAGGATATGAGAATCAGCCACTTGTACTTTATTTTTGTATCAGTGTCAGACACTGTCAGTCTCACAAGACTAAACGCAGGAAGCCAAGTTTAAACGTTTAATGTGTCGCTTGAAAAAACAGCAGCAAATAAGTCTTTGGCACCTCTGAATCAAACATGTTATCTTAAAGGAGGCTCAATAATTTTTCAGGAGGGAGCATAGAGCAAGGCGAGGTAGGTGAAAATAAAACCGCCGTCGCCATCTTGTTCCCCTACAGTCTCCAAACAGAGGGTGGAAGAGAGAAGTAGTCTGGCTTCTTTTTCTGCTTTAAGCAAAAGCACTAAAGGTTGCGTTTGTTGGGCGCGGGGTATCTGACTGCTGTAGAGAATTAATAGAGGTCAAGCACTTATTTCCAATAGTGCCTTGAGACACTCTGTTTATTTATAGATGACAAAGTCGGCCTTGGGTGAAAATATCTTTTAGGAGAAGGACAAACATGTTCAGCCTTTCTATGTTTGTAATTACATAAAACAAATGTGTTAATAGAATTTGCTGTTGCAAACTGCTTACCAACCAAAAGGAAAGGACCTATGGTATAAATGCAAAAAAAATTGTAAGTGGCCTGACATTTCGACCCTAGCAGAATCTTTCTCGAAGGCTAAACAAATTGTTTAACAGCTTTCAAAACTCAAGATGATATCTTTGTTTGATGCAGTAGAAAGTGTTGATCAAACTAGATTTGAAACCTTTTAAAACCAAACCTATGCAAAAAGGGCATTGTATACCAGTGGGGGGGGGGGGGTATAGGTGACTCAGTTTCATGTGATCAAGCGGCCATGCTTTATCCAATTAACGGCTGGGAAACTTTAACAGAGTGTTTCTCCTGTGTTCTCTGACAAAATGATGCCCTGGGCTTGAGGAGTACACTTCCCTACAGTGATTGAGTTGATTAGAATGAAGAGGAAGTTTGGCTATCCCTTAATTATCATCTCATCGGTGTTACACCACCGCCAGGTTCAATGATTTAAGAATGTTTAGAAGACTTCTTTGACGATAAATTGCTCATGTTTTCCTGCAATTGACCAGTAATTTCCGGCAATATTCTGTCTAGATCGGAACGTCGCTATTTTCGACTTGGTGTTATCTCTTTGTGTATGGTTTCCTTTCTGAAGACAGATTTACTGAGTGCCAAACTTACAATCAAAGATCAATAACAATCAAATGCTTGCAATCGATCGTGTAGTCGGCTGTTGGCTGTGATAATGTAGTTGGCCTCTTTATGTGTAGTTTTGTATCTGTAATGATTGTTGTTGTTGTTTGTATAATGTGTAGTTTTGTATCTGTAATGATTGTTGTTGTTGTTGTTTGTTAAAGCGCTTTGTATCAACTTTTGTAAAAAGCGCTATATAAATGTTATTATTAGTATTATTATAATGTAGGAACTGTTTAGTAGAAGCAGTTTGTAAAAAATGCAGTGTGAAAGATGTTAGATTTTTAAGCATTATTAGGGGGTGACAGATTTTAAGGTTTTTTTTGCATGGTTTTGGGTTGACATGGGTTTCTGTTTGCAGTACACCCTTTGATGTAATCTCCCTCTCCCTGCATGTGAGGTAATTGAATGAATATTTTCAGGAAACATTTTGGGAACTGCGATGTAGTTATTTTTAAACGTATTTCTTTTTAAGGTAATAACTTTTTCCTTTTGTTAAAATTTTCCAGCTGGAATTGACTACGCCGGTATCAGCCGCAACCTGGACTTTGCCCCAGGAGTGACGATGCAGAATGTTCGCGTGTACATCATGGACGATCTGGGCCAGCCCCTTCTGGAGGGACCAGAGACCTTTGAGCTGGTACTCCGCATGCCCATGAACGCTGTGCTCGGTGCTCCATCCCTCTCAGTGGTTACCATCAACGACACCATCTCTGACTGTAAGTAGAGCATTTCATGAAATCTTTCTGTTATTTTTTTTATATGAGCCACCAGTTGATAATTGAGTCTACTGAACAGTTTATTGTTAGAACTATTGTGTTGAATCATTTTGGGTAAGAATTTTTGAAGGCCTCGTGTTCAAAAAATACATTTAAAAACTTAATGAAACTGATTAATCTTAATATTGAATTTAAATGCGAGTCGGACAGCAGCATCAGAGCTTAAACTGCCCTTGTAATATGAACAAAAAGTTATCACTGTATAGTCTACACATTCAGTCTAGAATATATAGGCTTGTTTTTGACACTGAAGTTACGTTTGACAATTTTTTACGTTTGACAATTTTTTTCTCTCGTGAAGTGCCCAAGGTTCAGTTCCGTGACCCGACATACGAAGTGAACGAGAATGACGGCACCGTGACAACAACCATCATCCGTAGCGGTGATCTGTCCATCACAAGCACCGTCCGTTGCTACACCAGGCAGGGATCCGCCCAGGTCATGATGGACTTTGACGAGAGACCAAACATCGAAGCATCCATCATTACCTTCTTGCCAGGTATGTTTGGGCGAGGGAGAAAAGGTGGAGGAAGTTTAGGGGTTCATGGGTACAGGGAGATCAAGAACATTAGGGCCTCAATACTTTGTTGTTTCTTCAGAGATGGGAAGTTCTTTGTTTAAGACCAAGATCCTAAGGGGCGCCATTTGATACATTTCATATGCTTGGAATTTAGTGATGCCATATGGCTAGGAGATCTTGGAGTAGAGATCCTGGAGTCGAATCTGGGGGGGAAAAAAGATCAGAAAAGAAGATGTTCACTCTAGGGAGATCTGTAAGGATTTAATGAATAATTGAATGAGCTGGGTTCTGAAGATAGCACAAGTACTCCCCAGACAAATTATCAATCAATCAATCAATGCGCGGCTGTGGAGCGTGTCTGTGTAATCTTTCTCTGGGCGCAGAAATCCTGCAGCTACCTGATAAAATGTTCTGGTTTTCATGTCTGCCCGTGCCATCGCTACCAGGGGGCTATGAGTGAAAATGGGTTGGATAATTTGCAGCAGACAGGACATTAGTTGGGTTGGGAACAAAGTTGGAATAATGTTTTTCATCGGTCCCCCTTTCTGGCAAACAAAGAATGTGGTCAGAGCAAGCTTTCTAAACATACTACAAAATGTGTTGATATTTAATCTACCATTCAACAGCTGCATCGTAATACATTACATTCCCTCAAGGGAAAAGAGAGGGGGGCATTGATAGATACAGAATGTGGAGGGGATGCAATACTTCCTTTGGAAGTAGAAATGGAACAAATGATCTGATCTCACTCAAGTCAGTGCGTGTCATTTTGGCACAGACTTCGGTTTGATAGAGCGCATCACGACTGGAGTATTCTCAGCTTCTAATTCACCTTCCTTCCTGATGCCTTTCATCAAAATCAGCTTGTCGCTCACACCTGAGGAGAAGCTTGTGCTGAGAGTGTTGTGTGTCAGGGAGGCGGGCCGGTTGGCGTGTTGCCCTGCTCGTTGAAAAAACTAGGGTTTTGAGATGAACCCATCAGAAAAAATGTGGGGGGAAAAAAAGAAGAGAAATACAATTTTAATCAAGGCTTTACAATGACTTGATGATTTGATTTGCTCCCAAGAAGCGGTTAAAAAAAATATCCTAGCGATGCAAAGGTGAGGGGAGCAGATTGAGGATGGGGGGAGTGACTTAAACTTTCTGAGAAATTCCTCAAGCGTCATCTTCTCCTCACCCTCAGCGATAACTTGACCTCATGTTATAGCTGAGTGTTCCTTGAGGGACCAAGGAATCCAAGACTGCTTAAATTTGTTTAAAAAAAAAAAGATTTTCGTCTGTCAGTAACGTTTCCTTCTTTCCCCCTGCAGGTGAGAGGCAGAAGGAGTGTACCGTCCTCCTGATGAACGACAACGAGTTTGAAGTTGATGAGCAATTCCGTCTCGTCCTCGGCAATGCTCGCACCGACTCTGGACTCTTGGCTATGGTCGGAGAGCAGAACGAAACCACCATCACCGTCCACGATGTCGGAGACAGTAAGTCAACATCATGTCTTAGACCAAATACTTTTCTAAAGAAACTTTGAAGTAAAACGGAAAGGAACAAAACACAAGAAAACAAAATGTGTTTTTAGCCTGTGCATACTGTGTCATGTTTGTCTTAGTTTTTGTCATAGTTTTTCTTTGTAGTCTTAATTTGAGTATGTAACATATAAATCATCCTTTGCCAGGTTGTCACAAATTGCACCAAGAAAACCTACAATAATTAAAAGCATATTTTGTTCATTTTCAGCTAGTGGTTAACTGTTCCCTTTCATTTCAGGATCTGTCATTAAGTTCCCCGAGACGAGATTCAGCGTTAACGAACCACTGTCTGAAGACGACGTCAGCACCGTAACCATCCCGGTCATCCGTATGGGAGATCTCACGCAGACCTCTGTCGTCCGCGTCTTCACCAAGGACGGCTCGGCCAAGAGTGGCATAGACTACAACCCTCTCTCCCAACGTAAGTGCAACACGCAAACATTTGTCTTTTCTACTGATATGAGTTATTTGTTAACAAAATCTTCCCTTACCGTTAAGCAGCTAGCTCACAAAATGGAACCTGAGATGAGTTTGCATGTTCCATGTATTTTTTAACATGAAGACCAGTTGCAAATGTTTAGAAGAACCCGCCAAGAGTGGGGGGGGGGGTGATTAGGCTGTTCCCTTAGTCCAAGGTGGTAAAAAGAAGCCACCCAAAGGGGGATGAGGGTTTTGAAAAATCCAAAAAGATTGAGGGGACATCAGTTGAGGGACCATGGAGATTCAGTTGATGTCTACTCTTGACTAATGGCTTACTACTACTAATTCCAATTTACCAGAATTATTTTACTTTGTCAAGTTACACCCCTGTTACTGGATAAAACTGGTAGAGATACTATACTCGCACCCTTAAAACTTCTCTATCAATAAAAAGTGACTGCAGACTGAGGGTCAAACCAAACAGACAGCTTTGTGTACTTTATATTTTATATGGTAGTGTAAATATGAATAGTGTCGTCAAGTCAACAGGGGGGAGTTGGGACGAGAGAAAATAGGTTCTTATGTACCAAGGCGCTGTGTTGAACTCTGATTGATTGTTACAAATCCCTCGTTAATCCTCTTGGTAAAGAATGATTAAATTCTTCGACCTTTGCTTAAGGACTTCAAATATATCCTACAAAAAAATCGAACCAGTTTTGACACTTGAAACCTACTGGATTTGTGCATATTTTTTTCTGACGTGATAAAAAAAAAAGTGGTCAAGTCAAAAAAATATCTCCACAGATGTTTAGTTTCTTCAAAAGTTGTTGGATCAGTGCAAGCAGCTGGAGCTTGGGAAGGGGTTAGACTTATCAGAGCTGGGTGTTTCTTCCGCTGGCTCGGTGACCAGATATCCTGCACTGGCTCCTGTAGGCTGAAAAACGAAGCCTTCTTAATAGCAATTTGGGGACGGAGGGATTAAAACTCTCGGCTTTTGTTGTGACGCTTTGTCTGGGATGGTTGGTGGGGTAACTTCAGCGATGTGTGGAATTAAGGTGGGAGTTTCTGGTTTAGGTTGGGGTTTAAACAAAATTCATCTATCAGGGAAAGCTTGATGTATTCGGGAAAAACGTGACTAGCCTTGTCATCTGGTCCTTATTGAACAACTTCCTACATATGGTTGATTTTTTTCCCCCTGTAAGTATCAAAAGTCACATTTTATTGCTTTGCGGAGTTCACTAAATGACAATTTAATGCAAGCAAAGTCAGTGGAGTTCTCCACATAGTGTCGTTTTGTGGAGGGGGGGTGGTCCAGCGGTTTTTCTTGTTTACAATTCCCGTCAGCAGAAAGTCGTCAGCAGATTATAGTTATTTAATCAGTTTACCGAAGGTCTTACAGGATATGGTTTTTATCAATGTTACCTTGTTGACTTTACAAATTTGCAGAGTAACTTTTCCATGTTGACGGAATCAAAAAAAGAAATCTGCCCAGTATCATCGTGAATGTCCATTAATGGAAGGTCATGATGTCATATATTTGACCAGAATGACCTCTGCTTATATTTGTTCAGTCAACTTTGGTTAGGGATTGAGGCTGACCAGTCCACCACCACCGCCACCACCACCACCACACCACCAGTGCAGCAGTGCAAACTAAAGGCAGCTATACATTATTGTAACTTACTGATGATGTTACGCTGTGCTTATGTTTCAAAAAGGAAGCCATAGTGTGTGTAGTCACACCCTGAAAACAGGAAAGTGGCTTACAAAGCTTGAGTTATGTTAAACTAAAACTTCCTCAGAGCAAACACGAAATTAGAAAATAGAATCCTTCAATTTTGGAAGTCTGTTTTCTAGATTACGGCGTCTGAATTCCAGATTGCATTTTCTGAATGTTGTTGTCGAGTTATGTGGCTTACATATAGCCTACACATGGTTGTCCTTTACTGTGATTTATCATCAATTCTGTTGTTTTTGAAGAAAACGTTTTTTAATAGAAGAAAAACAAAACAAAGATTGAATTGTGCATTTATTGCGAATAGAAAGAGGAATGAACCAGAGGAATGAACCGGAATCTTGATTCAGTCGTTTTTTAATGAGTATATTTATTTACTTTGGTTAAATGGAAAATGTCCAGTCTCGGACACAGTCTGTTTACACCCCCCCCCCCAAATGACCTCACTCCCCACCTGTCATAAAAATGTCAAAATAAACATCCACTCTCTCCTGGTGTCTGAAATCTCACTGGGTCTTTACAAGAGGTTACTGTCCACAGAAATCCCCCCCCCCCTCAAAATGAAATAAAAAATCTATGGAGGAAGTAAGATTAAAGCCACTGTCAAAAATCAACAGACCTTAAGAAGGACTGAGAGCAGGGTCTGTAATAATAGCATCAGCCTTGCCTCTAAACATTTTGTGGTCAGCCCCAACAAACCTGTCCCTTTGAATTCTGACTCTGACGTTGAGCGTTGACCCTTTGAAATGCTTTTTTTTATTTCAGTCAAACAGTGTTTGTTTTCTGGGCTTATTTTTTATGGGGATTAGAGGCTATAAAACTCCAAATTTCCTGACCTTGTTAGCGTGAAAGTCTGGGTAGATCAAAGTTGCCTATAATTTGGACGGAACTAATGGTTGAAGACATTTATCATCTTGAAACAAAGTTAAAATAAATCTTTCAATGGTAATTTAATTATGTTTTGGATGCTTACCAAACTACACGGCGGGAAATCAATGTGCTCGGCCAGGGGAGGTTCCGTAAAATGTCAGATATTTTGGTGAAAATTCCTGTCATGGTTTATTTCCTGTTCAGATGTTTAATACTTCAGAGAATTTCAATTAGCCTTTTTGTATGCTGTCAACTCTTTTTATAAAAAGCACCATTATAAAGAGGTTCTGCTTTATAAAGAGTACATTTTGAAGTCCAGAATCTCATTTTCTACTTTGTGTTTCTTTGTTTTGCTGTCCTCTTATAACAACCTTACGTTCCTATTTTAAAGGGGTAATTTGGCCAGTCCCAGCGACCTTGTTATAACCTTGTTATAATGAGAGTCAACTGTATTTTGTTGGTCACAGATATCTTGCATACTTTGGGGGAAAGTGGTTTGCTGCAAAGCAACAAGTTATGTAGTTTACACAATTGAGGTTAAAAAGTTCCATCAGCAACTTTCCCCTTGGGTGTCTTTGCCTATATCTGGAATGACTTGCTCAATCATGTTGGATATAAACCAACTTTGACCTCAAACTTGTCCAGGACAAAGACCACATGGCTTCCTCTAATATTAATAAATCCCATCGGGGTTCACTGCAGGTCTATTAAGAGAATCATGTCATGCCTTACCTTAAAGGGAAACTAACCTGGTATCTTAAAAATAAGAACATCAAATTGCCGACATCAATTTCTGGCCTGTTTCCCTGAGTTGTTTTCCTTCATGTTTATCAAATTTTCGATCTGAAGAGTGAAACCATTTTTAAGGCCACTCTCTGCAATGGTATGCCCCGATAATAATTTTGTTTCACTTTCAATTTTATTTTGACTAAGATATATCTAAAAGACGACAATGTACTCTTTCCTTTAAGTGAAAACCCAAACTAACTCGGCGAAATATTATCTTTGACTTTAATTGTAGCGGGCAAAGTGTAATTTTGTGTGTTTTTGTGTGAGTGAACTTTGTTGACCTGCTTAATAGGAGATGAACTGTGCTTTGAATCTACAGTTTCCACAAGAAATAAAAGAGATCGAGTGGAGAAGTGTTGTTATGATTTATTGTTTTTGTTCTTTGGACTCATTTGTTCTTTGTTGTTTTTGTCTTCAGAGCTTGAGTTCGGGTTCGATGTCAGCGAGCTGTTTGTAGAAATCGATGTCCTCGCTGATGCTGACAGGAACGAGATGAGAGAAGCCTTCACCGTCCATCTGACCATGGATGAGATGATGATTGCTGAGATTCAGGTATGGAAAAGTCACCGCTGGAAGGAAAAAAAAAGAAAAAAGACACAGCTCCTCCTCAAAGCTTTAGAAATCTTGTTATCACTCTGGAAATTCTTATCAACTTGTAGTACGTTTGTAATAATAATAGTGGGCATTTGTAGTGCGCCAAGTCTGTCAGAAAGACACTCCTGGTGCATAAAAAAGGAACTGAAATTACTGATGGTACTTAAAGCAAAGGCTGAACAAGTGAGATTTCAAGTTAGTTTTGAAGCTGGAGAGAGTGTCTACTAGTCTGAGGTTCAGTGGAAGAGCATTCCAAAGAGATGGTCCAGTATATGAAAAAGATCGGTCTCCCCAAGTGTGGTTGGAGCAAGGGATGTTGAGGAGCATAGTGTTTGTAGAACGAAGCTTGTAGAAACAATTGGCTGTTTGTGCATTGTATTCATGTTCACTAAGAATAAAGAGGCAGCACACTTGTAGCCAGAATGATGACTCCCTTTGAACTGGCGATAATCGTTTTCACCGATTTCCAATATTTTTTCATTGCAGATGAACAAGGCCATCGTATACATTGAGCAAGAGGGTCAGCTCTCTGGTGTTACCTTCCCATCCACACCGGTCGTCGTGTCCCTCTTGGACTACGATAACGTTGAGGTCGCTCGCGAATTGCCACCACGTGGTTACCCAGTCGTCTGCGTCACAGTAAGTCTGTTCTACATTTATAACCAGTAACCCGTTGTTTCTGCACTTATTGAAGCAAACCCAAGACATATTAATCACTAGACAAAAACCTGTCGGCAGTTTGATTGTTGAAGTTACAGCAAATGAAATAATTCAAATAATCATGTGGAGAACATTAACACTTAATTGTTGGGTCTCATATTTCAGAAAGGGAATTTATGTTCTTAGGAATTTTTGTTGAAAAGCGACAATCGTGCAGATGAAATATTTTCTTCTTCATGCACTATTAATAATGAAAACAAGAATGTTTTTTTTTCTTTCTCTAAATAGCTTAATTATTTTTATTTATTTATTTTTGTCTTCTCTCTCTTTCTATAGCCCTGCAACCCCAAGCACCCTGACTATGCCACAACTGGCTCCATCTGTACCAACGAGGGCGTTAACGATACCCTGACCGAGTTCCGCTGGTTGGTGTCTGCCCCAACGACTTCTGGTGGTGTCACCTATCCACTCAGGGATGTAGAGAGCAATACCTTCTTCACCTCCACCGACATGGTGAGTTTCCTTGGGCATAGTTTCAATCATAGATCAGAGAGTTCTTGAAGTGGATGCAAATGTTTGAAGAAGTTTATACATTTAGCACAAGGTAACGGTTATAAGGTGCTGTGGTGCAAACTTAATGCAACCAACCATACCAGAACGCTGGGGCAAACCCCTTTCTTTAACGATAAGTGTATTGGGTTCTTTTACACATGGACCATCTGTAAAACGAAGCCATAATGGTGAAGTGTTGCTTTCTCATAATAAGGTCCCATTAAAGGGAAATAAAATGTGTGGAAAGAGAAAATTTGGGAAAGCAGATGAAAAAGACAAAGTCACAAAGATGTTGCGTGGACATTTAATACTCAGGAGATTTTGAAATCATTTACGTGTCATTGTTCACTGCCGGTATAAATATAATTTTAAATCATAATTTCTTTCAATGTCATCGAAAATGAAATGAATTCTTACACTTGTCTGCCTTTTTCAGATCACCCTGGACAGCATCTACTTTGGTCCGGCTTCCCGTGTGCAGTGTGCCGCTCGTGCCGTCAGCAACCTCGGCGATCCAGGCCGTGAGCACTACAGCTTGCCGACCACAATCAGCAGCGATGAGGGCATCTGCCTGCCTCGTCTGGCTGACGCCATCGGAGCCGAGCCGTACGCTGCCAAACTGCGATACACTGGACCCGGAGACCAGGAACACCCCAACAAGCTGAAGCTGACTGTCACCATGCCCCATGTCGGTCAGTATCATATAAGTCTAGAATTTCTTATACTAAGTGCCGAGTGGTGTCCCCAGATCTCCTTGTGCTTCATGCGTGTAGATATTTTTCATCTTTTGCCACAAAACTAGCGTCCCTGTGTAGTATGTCCACGGTCGGACGACCTCGACCTTGCTTGGGCTCCCAAAGCACAAGCTTGCTGACTGGAAGTTCAAGGTGACGATAGCAGTGCCCTGCAAACTTGACTCTTCTTGTGCAGATTTTTGCTCATAACCCCAATCCACCCCTGGACAAGAATTTCTCAAAACAAACGAAGATGGTGACTAGTAGAAAGAAAGAATAGAACAATTGGCTTACATCGGTCCCTAGAAATCCTCTAAATTGATCCTGGGTTCTTCTTGTTTTGAATTTAGATGGTATGCTCCCAGTCATCTCAACCCGTGAACTCTCCAACTTCGAGCTTGCCCTGAGCAAGGATGGATACCGTGTAGGCACCCACCGCTGCTCCAACCTCCTGGACTTCAACGAGATCCCCACCGAGTACGGCTTCATCACCAGCGAGACCAAGAACGCCAACGTGATCGGCGAATCCCAGCCGTACCAGTTCAGCGCCGAGATGCGCGGCGCCAGCTCCCTCCGCTTCTACCGTAACTTGGACCTCGAGGCTTGCCTGTGGGAGTTCAACACCTACTACGATATGTCTGAGCTTCTGGATCAGTGTGGTGGACAGGTCGGAACCGACGGACAGGTATGCCATCCAAAATTAATTTGAAGTTAAAGCCGACTGTAATCAAATTTTGAATTTTCATTCAGAGATTGCTTTCTTTACAACTACCATGTCTCATTATGAATATGTTTACTTGATCTTTAAGCATAGATTTTTTAAATCAATTCATATTTGTTTGTTTTTTTAGCAGTAGGAACATCTTCCTCGCAAATAAGCACAATTCTTTACATTATGGGTGTAACTTATTTTCACCTTTCGACCGACTAAGAGAAAGTTTTAAGTTCATCTCGGGTCTCTACTGTTTTCTCTCTCCAGGTCCTTGACTTGATCCAGTCTTACGTCACCCTGCGTGTACCCCTCTACGTGTCCAACGTGTACCACTCTCCTGCTAGCGTTGGTGGATGGCAGCATTTTGACCAGACCTCCAACCTCCAACTGACCTTCGTCTACGATACCTCCATCCTCTGGCAGAACGGTGTGGGTGCTCAGGCTGACACTGACACCTCTGTACAAGGTAAGGGTTGGAACCTTTTAGAAGCTTCTTCAGGAATCCTGAGACTAATAACTCTTTATTGCCCGCTTTTTGTTTTGCGTTTTCAACCTGAAATGCCCAGCTTTTTGAAAATATGTATACAACAAAAATTAACATGTCTTTCTCACCAAACAAAAGGTATCTTGCTGATTTGTGTTGCCTTGGTACATCCCCAAAGTCAATAGCATTTCTTGAGTGATAATGCCCTCTCGTGATAACATGTATGGTATGGGTCGTACATGTACAATTGATGACACTTTTTGAGTACATAAAAAAGATTGTATATGTACGATCATGGTGCTTTTGGAATACATAAAATAGATCGTAAATGTAAAACCTTGGCACTGAAAAAGTTAAGAGAAGGCTGGGCGTAGCAATTACTTTCTTGGATTTAATCTGAACTATTTACATGATTTTGTTTATGAAAAATGCAGCAATCGTTTGTTTCACTTCGGTTCTTCGCCAACAATAGTATGATAGTTTTCAACCTCCCTTTTTTTCTGCGAATTGACATTTTTTATTTGATGTCTTTTTCTCCCGGCAGGTTCCCTGTTCCCAACCAGCATGAGGATTGACGAGAACGGTAGACTGGTCGTCAACTTCCGTACCGACGCACTATTCAGAGGACTGTTTGTGCTGGACCACCCATGTAAGCCCAACATTATCTTCCCCATACTTGGAGACATTTATTCTCCGTTGATTCTCTCCTCATGAACCCCCATCACCCTCTTTGTTATTTTTGCTTGGAACATTTTTGCACCTTCCAAGGGGGGCCATACTGCAGCTGAACCCCCCCCCCCCAAATGGAACTCTTAGTTCATGCCAGAGTAAATATTTGGGCGTTTGTAGAATCCAACCCTGGGTATCCTAACAACATGAACAACTAGTTTGATGAAATTCACGCAGGGAGTAAGTATAATAAATGTAATTAATGCTCTGAATATTCCTTGATTCCCCTTCAGCTATCGGAACCACCTCATCCGTCATCTCTAATGATCGTCCAGATCTGACATTCAGCCTCAACCTGGTCCGATCAGAGCCAACCTTCGCTCAACCTGAACAGCTTTGGCAGTTTGTCTCTGATGTTGCTGTAAGTATAATCCGGGCCTTATCTAAACATTTCAAGTCTTAGGAAAACCACTTCATTTTCGTGTTATTTATTTAGTACCGCTAACCGAGTTTGAAAGTGTTTGGCATTGACAGTAGACCTTTCAATCGGCGTAACAAATAATTAACTCTTTCAGTGCCTGCTTTTTGAGGTTCTTCGAAATTCTGTAAAAAAAAAGTACTTAGTACACATTGGTGTAAGAGTAAAACAAATTATATTCTTTATCTCTGATGCAAAATTAACATCTATTAAAAACAAAAAAGTCTTTCGCACCAAACAAAATGTATCTTGCTGATTTGTGTTGTCAATAGTATTTCTTGAGTGATTATGCCCTCTCGTGATAGCATGTATTTTATGGGTTGTACATGTACTTTTAATGAATCTTTTTGAGTACATAAAATAGATCGTACATGTACAACCTTAGCACCGAAAGAGTTGACATTTACAATAAAATGATAATAATTTTCCAATTTCTCTCATCACTCCATAGGTATCCGACTACAGTGGCATGTACACCATCCGTCTGATCCCATGTACCACCAGCCCAACCCAGGAGTACAGCCTCCCCGTTGTCTGTAACCCACGGGACATCATCAACTTTGACCTTCCCCTGCGCTTCCAGCAGGTCAGCGACCCCGTCCCGGCTGAGTTCAGTCTGAACACGCAGTTCATGCTGCTGGGCAAGGAGATGCTTTGGCTGTCTGATGGATCCATGGGCTTTGGAGAGGGAACCGATACTGCTTTCTCTCCAGGTGGGTTTAAAGTTCTTCAATTAAAGGGATTGTATACGTTTGGTAATTGGAACCCACTGTTTGTTTCAATCCTATATAGTTGTAGGTATATACCATCAAACTAACCAGTTGAAAATTCATTTCAAAAGGTGGTAGCGTTTTTGAGATATTGCCGAAAAACTGGAGCGGTTATGACCATGTAGGAAGAATAATTTGCAATTGAAATACACAATCTGAGAATCGTTACTGCAGTATACGCTTCTCAGATTCAAGTTTTGGGGGATAAAAAGTCATACTTTTTTCCATAACTGCAGTACTTCTAAGTGAAAAGTTTCTCAAAATGCACTATACTATCCAAAGCTGCTGTACTTCTTACCAAGTAAGTTTTTATTGCCATTAATTTTCAGAGTCCTTACCAAACGTGTACAGGAATGCAAGTGTAAAAAACACATAGAAATTTGTGAAACTCAGTTGTGAAGGAAGCCAAGAGTCTGTTCTTGTAACTCTTCTCTAAATTAAGGAATCCCTGGAAATTACAAAAGTAAAGCGGATTATTGATCAGTCTTCCATCAAGAGTTACTCCAACTTTGGACATCGTTTTGTTTTCCATTTTAGGTGACACCGTTTACGGTCGCATCCACGTCGACCCTGTCCAGAACCTCGGCAGCGGATTCAACCTCAACGTTGAGAAGGTGTTCCTGTGCACTGGACGTGACGGATACATCCCTAAGTACAACCCCACCAACGGAGAGTACGGCTGTGTGGCTGACTCCCCCAACCTTCTCTATGCTTTCAAGGTTTTGGTAAGTTACTTTGAAGCACTTTTGTGTGACTAATTTCTTCTCTCAGAAACAGCCCTCGGAAGATGGGTGCTTATAATTTTGTACTGATGCATTTTATTCTACAGTATAGTCAGTTGTTAATAGAATTAAGAATATTCTATTATTTCTTGTTGATGATAAAACCACTTTGCTGATTGTTTGCAAATTACTCCCGAGGTAGTTTTTAAAAAAACAAACGTAATGTTCTCTTGCATTTGTAGGACCGCGGAGCACCAGACACGATCACACCACGATTTAACGGAGTACCCTTCAATGCTGCCCTCGCTATTGATGATCCAAATGCTTTGGACCTGGTCAGGCAGTCTGGTGCCGATGGCTTCAGACTCAGCAGTGACCCACTCTTCCAGGTAAATAAAAAACTCAAAGATAAAAATCTGGTAACTAAAATCTTGTAAAATATTATGTTTGTACATTCAATTAATTACCATCTAACTTCATTACTATTCAGTCCCCCATTATTATTCAATTTCCTTAAAATTCAGTTCCATTATTGTCACCGTTATTATGACGTCGAGCACACCGCACTAATGATATCACTTTTGCTCAAAATACCTGGCTGTCGTACAAACATTCCACCACTAATGCGATCACCGCGTCATCGGCGCGCCAGACCGCAGCAGTACTAGTACAGTCGGTAAACGCGAGTAAACATAAAGCTCGCACATGTACTCACTTGTATGATGTAGTGAAATTTGACATGTTGTCTGAGATCCAGATACTGAGTTTCTAGTTTTAGTATTAGTGCAAAGTGGGATTGGGTCAGTAGTATCTGAGCATCTGTTATACAAAGAGGACATAGGATTATTATTGTTGTTGTTAATGCTGTGCAGTCTCTCTCGAAAAGCACATTCATAGGCCCTTTCTAGAAATGGTGGACACTTGGAGTGCCTTTTTGTTTTGGGAGACAAGTTTACCCAAACCTAATAGTGTCATAGTATTGTGTCCACCATATCTCAAAATGGCTTATTACTGCTTATTTTTTAGCTGAATGTTAAACCTGATTTATGGTTGTGTTTTTTAGGTTGCAGCCGGCCGTCAGTGGTACGTACACTCCATCTTCACTGTCAAATCCGAGGAGAACAACAACATTGGAAAACGCAGTGTGCAACAACACCACAGCGTAGCCTCAGCTACTGGCAGACAGCGTCGCCAGGCCATCGGATCCACCTCCGATGACGTCTCCATCCTCGATGACATCGGTAGCGACAAGGGAACAAACATCAAGTGGCTGGCCCTCAACACGAATCCTGCCTCTTCCAACGATGTGGATGACGTCAACCTCGCCAACAACGTCAACTTTGGCAAGAACCCCAAGGGTGGCAGCGACATGGTGGTACCCATCGCAGCGATTGCTGCTGTGCTTGTCGTGCTTCTAGTCGCCGTAGCCGTAGTTGTTATTATCCGCCGTAAACGCTCTGATCTAAAGACCGTCACGGTAGTTACGGCTGGTGGTACCAAGGTGGTATCGAACGGCTACGATGACAACACAGAAGTGTGATGGGCCTCGTTTGTATTTTTCTAAATACGTCGATAAGCAACGTCATGCTGCTGTCTTACATAATATGTTTTTTTATTTCTGTCTGTCAAGTTTTTACGTAAGGCTGTCGTGGTTCACCCGCTGTTAAATAATTTATATACGTGTAAGAAGTTTTTACGTTTGTGAGCCGATTTTTTTGCGTTCTTGTATTTTAAGGGTTTTCAGAAGAAAACACCCTCAATACTCTCGAGGTCGACATTCAGAAAATTTCACTTGGTGCTCTGCAGAATTTTTTTTGTTTTAAAAGAAATTGATATAAAATTATGGTTTTTCCTAAACGTTGTTTGTGTGGTTTAGAATAATCCGCTGTAGGTATATTGTTACATATATAATGCACACAGTGTTTTTACTGTTTACTTTGCTCTATTTTTGTATTTTGCTGGTTTGCTCAGTTTTTTTTATAGGTAGGTTTAATTAATGTTTTTTAGATGAAAATTCATTTGACATTAGTTTTTTTTTTACCTATGCCACGAATCAAATGTCTTCCGCTGCCATTTTAAATACAAAACTGTAATAGTATTTGTTGTTGATGGGGTTTTTTTCCTGATTTTTTTTGACATTTCATAAACTTTGTGTGTTCACATTTCTTTCATTTCCACTCGAGACGGAGCCAAACAGTGCACTATACAGCCTGCATGTAATGTGCAAACCCGCCGAGTCAGACAAGTCACCCCCATCTTACCTTATTTATAAGCATTCTTTAAGTGTGTGTGTTTATCAAGACAATTTTCTCATTGTGGTTTACATATATGTGGCTGCATAGCGTATTGTTAACCCCTATATGTATATTTTAATATCCCCCCATATGGGAAAGCTGCAGCAATCAACTTATTGTCACCAAGGAACGTCGGCGTCCACAGAGACAGGGTTGGATTGCTCTCACTTCTGTAATGTTCCCTTTGTACATAAAATGAGTAGTGGTAAAGCGATGCACTTTTTAACTAATAGGCTGCACGTATTTAACAACCATTTTTAGTAGTGGATTCACCAAGTATGCAAACAACATGTTCAAACCAAACCACCAGAGGGAGTGAATTCCATCAAGACAATTATCACAAGCGTAGTCTTTTTAGCTAGTGTGCATTTATCGTATAAATTAATCACTTAAATAAAACAAAAAAGTTTATATTTGTAAGTTTTTATGAGTGCCTTGGGAGGGAAACAACTGCAGTTTCAGAGACTGTGTATGTCCAGCTACGAGGCGTGTTTGTGTTGTAAGATCACCGATGCCATGGTGTACATGTTTCCAAGTTGATAAAATCCTTAACCAATGTAGCTGTATTTGATAAGCTGTGGTGAGTTTGTATACAAACGCTCTACCAAGTAAATAAAACTTGATTTGCCACTGTATAAATGCACGCAAAATACCTGGTATCAGGGTGTATAAATATATGGGGGGGGGGGGAGGTGTTTGATCTCGGGGTGCCTGAGGCTCACTTAAGAAAGGCTTTCACCCCTATGATGTAATCTTGGGTAGGTGAATTCTTAAATTGTGTCTTAAACATGGCTGACGATTATGACAGTTGAAACAAGCACCTCATATCTCCAGGATTCCAACACCAACCCCTACCCCGTCGGTACCCAACAGATACCCAACAAATAATTGTCTGCGGTTTTAATAAAGATCTCCGCAGTTCGGACCAAATGTACAGACCACACAAGAGTGCAAATTGGAGTGTCTTGTTGAATCACTGCACATGCTAACAACTATTCAACTTTTTATTTGTGGTGGAATGCTTGAAACTATATTATTAAGCTTATAATTTAAGTGTATTTTTTGTTGTTTTTAAATTAAACATAGTGTACCTAACATTATCTTTATATTGAAAAAAAAAACACCTACTAATAATAATTATGAGATTAAAGCTATCCTTGGTTTTAAATGTACACATAAATAAATTAGTTTTTAACGATTGTATACAATTTAGGTGGCTATGTAGAAGGGACCATATATAATGACCTCCCAAACATGCGTTATAGTTTTTATTTAACAGCTGTACATGGTCAGCGTTTGGTCCTTGAAGCACGACGACGACCAAATAGTCCCGGGGCTTTGTCCAGAGACGTTTCCAGAAGTGAACCCTTGTGCTCAACCGACCAAGCCGCCTGCAATGGGTAGATTTGTTAAACTCAAATCTCTGACCATGTGCAACTCACTTTAATTATCTTTTGATGGTGCTGTAAACTTTAGTAAGACATTTGAAAATAAAGCTTTGGTCAGAACGCAAAATCCCACCATGTAAATCTAAGAATTATCACCCTTGCCTTATGACATGCTCGTAGGATTGAGTAACTAAAACAAAAAACAAAAAGAACAGGAGAAAATTCAGTGCATTTTACTTTCACTTCCCAATTAGTGAGAAACCAGTTTTAATGTTTTCCTTAATGGATAGTAATTCACTTTTTGCAATATATGTCATCGATATTTAAGAACCAATTTATATGCAATGATGTGTTAATTTATCATGAACCAGGCTTTTTTAAATTAAGATGAGCTTTTGTAATATTAACAATTGGTTTGTTGTTTTGGGGTTGTTAGTTTTTGTTTTTTACAGTGGGGTCTGAATTCAAACTGGCAACAAAGTTATTATTTTATTATCATTTAATATATATAGTGTTCTAAAACTT
Organism: Plazaster borealis; assembly: GCA_021014325.1. NCBI lineage: Eukaryota > Metazoa > Echinodermata > Asteroidea > Forcipulatida > Labidiasteridae > Plazaster > Plazaster borealis. Next base: position 17,952,887 of record CM037457.1, on the reverse strand, counting down.
CCTGTATTTAATTAATATTGTAGGTAACAGCTTTTATTTTTCTCCTCACTATTGTATTTTACAATCTTCTGGTGACTGGTTGCTATGACAATGTGTACTGTACTGTACTGACCTGTGCAAAGAGTAAGAGGATAATACTGCGCAGGAAGTAGCTTCAATAAAGGGCATTGGCTTGGCGGGAAAATCAAGCTCTCTGTTTCTCTCATTTATTTCTGTCTGAAAATCTGTTTCATGAAAAATTAACAAGGCTTACACCTTGTATTTCTGAACAGAAAAATTAACGAGGCTAACACCTTGTATTTCTGAACAGAAAAATTAACAAGGCTTACACCTTGCATTTTTGACAAGAAAATAAACAAGGCTTAGGCCTACACCTTGCATTTTAGACAAGAAAAATGTACAAGGCTTACACCTTGCATTTCTGAACAGAAAAATTAACAAGGCTTACCCCTTGCATTTTTCATTTTTGAGTAGAAAAAGTATAAGGCTTACCCCTTGCATTTTTGACAAGAAAATAAACAAGGCATTTTTTTACACCTTGCATTAAGGCTTACACCTTGCATTTTTGACAAGAAAAATTAACAAGGCTTACACCTTGCATTTTTGTGACGCAAATTAACAAGGCTTACACCTTGTATTTCTGAACAGAAATATTAACAAGGCTTACACCTTGCATTTCTGACAAAAAAAATTGCAACGCTTACACCTTGCATTTGGGACAAGAAAAATTTTCAAGGCTTAAACCTTGCATTTTGGACAAGAAAAATTTACAAGGCTTACACCTTGCATTTTGGACAAGAAAAATTACAACGCTTACACCTTGCATTTTGGACAAGAAAAATTTACAAGGCTTACCCCTTGCAATTTTGGGTAGAAAATTAACAAGGCTTTACACCTTGCATTTCTGACAAGAAAAATTACAACGCTTACCCCTTGCATTTTTGCGAAGAAAAATTATCATTTAGGACAAGAAAATTTTTAAGACTTGCCCCTTGCATTTTACAAGAAAAACTACATGGCTTACCCCTTGCATTTTTCATTTTTGAGTAGAAAAAGTATAAGGCTTACCCCTTGCATTTTTGACAAGAAAAATTTACAAGGCTTACACCTTGCATTTTTGGGTAGAAAAATTACAAGGCTTACACCTTGCATTTTTGAACAGAAAAATTACAAGGCTTACTTACACCTTGCATTTCTGAACAGAAAAATTAACAAGGTTTACACCTTGCATTTTTGCGAAGAAAATTAACAAGGCTTACACCTTGCATTTCTGAACAGAAAAATTAACAAGGCTTACACCTTGCATTTTTGCGAAGAAAATTAACAAGGCTTATACCTTGTATTTTTTAACATAAAACTTACAAGGCTTACACCTTTCATTTTTGCAAGAATATTAACAAGTATTTTTGTTAGAAATGTTTAAAAGGCTTACCCGTTGAATTTTTGAACATAAAAATTACAAGGCTTACACATTTCATTTTTTGCCAAGAAAAATTAACAAGGCTTACCCCTTGTATTTTTGACAAGAAAATTAACATTGCATTTTTGTGAAGAATGTTAAATAGGCTTACCCCTTGCATTTTGACAAGAAATACTAACAAGGCTTACACCTTGCATTCTTGACAAGAAAAAATAAGTATGGGTTTTGAGGCATTGCATGGTGAGGTATCAATGTTATTTGATTCGCGGTAACACCAAACATAATATACACATTATTACAAGGCTTACCGCTTGCAGTTTTGACAAGAAAAAATAACAAGGCTTTCATATTTGTAAAGAAAAAATACAAGAGTTACACCTCACATTTTCAGGAAGATTATTAACAAGGCTTACACATTTCATTTTCGTGAAAACTGACAAGACTTACCCCTTGCATTTTCTTTAAAGGAAAAAGATAACAAGGGTTACCGTTAGGTTTTTAAGAAATTATACTTAAGGTCCTTTTGGTTGGAAAGCAGTTAGCAAATTCTAATTCTTTTTCCGTTTTAAGAAAAGGAAACAAGAAGACAAAATGATGGTTTAAGTTAATTTTTTGTTTAATAAGACTGGCCCCTTTCAAGATAAATAAATATAGAGAGAAGATGGTTTCAATCAGGGTACAAAGACATAAAAACTGGAGTCTTTCAAGGTGGCAGGGTTCAATCGGGGTACAAAGACATCAAAACGGGAGACTTTGGAAGGTGGCAGTAGACCTACATGGTCAACCCTTTTTTCTTAAATATTTGCGCTTGCTCAGAATGAAATTTGTGTATCTTCTAACCCCCACCCCCCCTCCCCCCCCCCCACACACACACTAGCATCTCAAGTCCCTTATTAGGATGGTATGGGTCACACTGATGACCCTATGTGCTTAGGTCTGTACACATCGGTGAGTCACTAAACGTCTGGCTGATTGGAAGGAAGGATTAATGAATCATACCCAGGTGAAAAAAGGCCAGCTCCATGTCTCAAATCAGATGTTGATAACAATAATACTGAATATTCTACTCTGCGGCAGTAGAATAATAAGCAAGACATGTTCTCATAGAACAAAATTAACCTAGCAAGTAGATTTAAGAACTGAGAAGTCCCCCGAATTCCGAATATTTTACTCTGCGGCAGTAGAATAATAAGCAAGACAAGTTCTCAAAGAACAAAATCTACCTAGCAAGTAGATATACACATGGTGTTACGGCAAACCAAACATATAATAATACTGATATAGCACACATATCTTATAGTAGCTAGATCAAGGTGCTTTACAACACTATCATCCCTGTTCATCAGGCATACTTTTAGACCATTCCTCTAACTTTCTCAACTCCCTGGGGAGCATATAACCTCAAGCTGCTTAAATTAGCACTAAGCGGTTAATCCAAAACAATACTGTCTCATCCCTGGTAGGTTCCCGTTTATACACGTGGGTTAATAAGAGAAGCAATTATGTTAAAGTACCTTGCTCAAGGACACAAGTGTCATGACCTAGAATCGAGCCCACACTCCGATGATTCAGTCATTAGAACTTGAGTCCGATGCACTAGACCGCTCGGCCATGACACGCCACGTTATAGCTCTCCAGAGTCACTCTGAAGATGTCTGTATGGTTCGATGAATTCAACAGGTGGGTCAATATCGCACACTTCCAAACCCCCCCCCCCCCCAATGCATAGGAAAATTGCCAACACACAAAATCGAGGCCTGGGCAAAATTTCATAGAGCCTGAAAAAATTAGCAAAGCATACATCAATCATGCTTACCAGAAAAAAGGTAACCAGCCAAAATATTATGTCATGTGACCCTGTTTGCAACTGGTTTCCTGCTTGTTTTTTTATCAGCAGAATTTTTGTTTGCCTGTTGAACTAAATTACCGCTAAAGGGGTTAATCCAAGCGTTAAGAGGTTAGGAAAAGCAATTATGTAAAAGTACCTTGCTCAAGGACACAAGTGTCATGACCGGGAATCGAACCCACACTCTGATAATTCAGTCATTAAAACTCGAGTCCGATGCACTATGGAAGTGGGCAACTCTATGGAAGTGTCATGTTAAGTAGGATTTGAAACTTTGCATGGTGGGAATACAATTGCGGAGACACCATGTATAAACTCTCTCTAAGAGTTGTGGTGGTTCTGAGAAGAACTGAGATTGTTTAACAACTCATGTTCATCCATTTCCTTCCTCCATGGTTTATCATACATATATAGTGCTTTATCACACCCCACAGGTGTCTCAAAGCACTAATTGTTGTTACAACAGGTACAAAGATCTATGTTTGAATTATGAGACCCTGTAAGGATTTACAAGGTAGCGTTTACTGTGAGTCTTGCTCCAGTGTTCATCATTCACACAGTAGAAAATCTAGTGGGTGAAGAGGGGGTGAGAGGTTACAACCTCTACCTACTCATATTGACCTCTTGCACCAACGTCACACATGGCTACTGTCTGCCACGCTGACCATTGTGGAAGTTAAATTGCATGTAAAAATATGGTAAGCGTGTGAACACCATGTGGCCTAATATGAGCACTACATGTACACTCTATAACATACATTGACATTGACTTTATGCTCAGTGAGCTTTCAGGTTGACACTGAACTCTTTTTGGTTTGACAATTACCAGTTCTTCTACTTTGCCTTTAAAGGCACTGAACACGTTTGGAAATTGTCAAAGACCAGTGTTCTCACTTGGCGTATCCCAACATATGCATAAAATAACAAGCCTGTGAAAATTTGGGCTCAATTGGTCATCGAAGTTGCAAGAAAATGATGAAAGAAAAAACACCCTTGTTGTACAAATTTGTGTGCTTTCAGATAGGAATAAAAACTTCTTGCAAGAAGTTTTTATTATTTTAGTGAGAAATTACCTCTTTCTTAAAAACTACGTTACTTCAGAGGGAGTCGTTTCCTACAATGTCTTATACTATCAACAGCTCTCCATTGCTTGTTACTAAGTAAGTTTTTATGCTAATATTTGTTTTGAGTCATTACCAAACATGTACGATACCTTTAAGCTACATGTTCTACCCACCCAACCAAACAGTCTTAGAATCTCTCCAATCATCATCACATACTTGTCTCAGACAGTCTCATGACCGTTAGTAACCACCAGCACATGAAACCTCGCCGCCCCCAAGAGACGATCCCAACCCGCCACTTACGTCAAATTCTAAGAAGGTCTCACAGGAAACATTTTAAGCCACAGCCCTTGATATCCATTCGGGGGGGGGGGGGACTATTGTTTCCTGACTGTATCATGACGTGATCTAGGTACAAGTTATAACCCTACATGACATATGTCTAGCCACGGCCAAGATTGCTGTACATCGTGGCGTGGCATGGCTTAGCGGTTAGGAGCACCGGACTCTAGTGTTTCTGATCAGCAGAGTGTGGGTTCGAGTACTGGACGTGGCACTTGTGTCCTTAAATAAGAATGACAATTTATATAGCGTCCATCCCTGAAACATGCTCCTGGGCGGTAAACAATTTTTAAAAAACAAGACATTTTACTAAAGCAAGACACTTTACCATCATTGCTTTGTTCTTCGGATGGAAAAACAAGCTGTAGGTCTTGTGTACTAGGATTGGTAGTACACGTGAAAGAACCCATAACTCTTATCGGGGAGAGTAGGGGTTCACCCTGGTGTTTCTGGTTCACATAGCAGGCACCCTTGTTTACAGGTTTCCTCAGGCTTGCAAGCTACAGTGATTAAATTCACTTTATGAGGCATCCTTGGTTTCATTCCCAGCAATATGTAATGATAGTGATAATGAAACTGTTCTAAAATAGTTCTACAAGTCAAGACGTATAATCCTCAGTAGGAAAGGGCGGCTGAAGCTTCTTCCTATTGACTTACAGTACATGTAATACTCATTGGAGCCAACCCATGTAGATAGGGTGTGGTACACGCTAGAAATACATCGCACTAAACCAATAGGATTAACCCACTGTATGATTACAATCAAGGTGTTTAACTCTACTCGAGAACAAAGCGGCTGCAAGCTGTTTGTATCAAACTGCAGCACAAGTGACGGCCGCAAACAGCCACTATATTTAACCTACTTACACCTCAACAAACTAGTCATAGTTAAAAAGGTCATGTTCGGAATTGACAATTTCCGATGTTTCCCAAGTTAACATACTAGAGCCTAAAACCGAACAAAAGTTCTGTCTCACCATTTTGTTTTACTTGCAAAGATTAAGGCTGTGTCTGAATTGGTGGCTACAGCTATGGCTATGGCTGGATTGCCACGTCATCATGCGTTGAAGTATAAGACATCCTTAGCAACACCCTTAGCACAATCGTAGCTGTAGCCGTGGCTGCCAATTCGGATACGTCCTAAATATAAAATTCAGCAAAATCAGACATGTCTGGACGAATGGCGATATAAATTATACAGAAACGCACAATCTTTAAAGGCGTAAAGTGGTCACAAGTTGTACAAGAGTCGATCATTGAAAAAAAATGGTTTTAGTTCATAACTTTCAGACTCCTGTGTACTCCCATTGTAGCCTTGCATGCTGAACCTAACCCTCATGGAAGGACTTTCTGAAGAGAGGGTAACAACTTTGTTTGTTTCTGAAGAGTACGTTTATCCATACTGTCTTGTTCTCAAGAAATTTATCTGAAAACAAACCTGTGAAAATTTCACGGAATTATGGACTTATGGTTCAACCCTTCAATCCCCTTTCACACTACCGAGCCAATTTCCAAGAAACTAAAACCACATATCCTGGGGAAATTTAAACCCCACCGCCAACCCACGTTGGTTTTACACTCAATGCACTTTTCCTGGGAAGAATGAGCACCCAGTACGCTAACCCTGGGGTTATCTCACATACTCCCAAGCAGGGGTTACTGTTTCCCAGGGAATAATAATAACTAGTTCTTATATAGCGCATTTCACAATAACGTCTCAATGCGCTTTACATTACTGCCCTGGTCATTGGGCCAATAACATTCCTGTAATCTTTCTCAGCTACCGGGAAGTATACAGCCCGAGCTGCCGTGGCGCTCCGAAGGCTTTTTCAAACACAATATCAACCTCTACCCTCGCAGGTACCCATATTTTATACCCCTGGGTGAAGAGAAGCAATTATTGTAAAGTATCTTGCTCAAGGATACAAGTGTCATGACCAGGATTCGAACCCACATCCTGATGACTTAACCATCGGAACTTGAATTCGATGCTCTAAACCACTCGGCAAAATGACATCCCCACATGGCTATTTCCCAGGAATTTGCCAGGGTTAGCAACTCAAGTGTGAAAAGGTCAACCAAATTTTCCTGGGAAATTCCCTCGAAATACTAGTAGTCTGAAAGGGGCTTCAGACACTAGTCATTTCTGAATATAGATCATCATCTCCATATGCCCAGACATGGCGAGTAATATTGTTGAATTTATTTTTATTGTTTTGACTCATTTTTTTCTTCTTCATTTAGATGTCTGGAAAAGCATTTACAAAACAGAATGTTGGTTTCATTTTAGAAAGGTACATACAATGGTAACATTGGAATAAGTAGATTGAGGGAAATGACCTTTACTTTCGACCTTTATTTGGTTGAGTGAAAGAAGGACAAATGTGGCCATTTGCAGCCCCTATGGGTAGTTTATTGAACAAAGCAGCTTCCAGCCGCTTATAGCCTGAACGACTCAAAGAAAACAGCATGTAGTGAATATGAGGTGATAAGTCTGATCACAAGTTAGAAATATTTACGTCTCTTGCCTTGCAAGCCAAGAAAAGTGGTGACAGCAGTTTGGATCTATGGGAATATTTCTCAGCAGTACAAGTCCTTAACTGAATAGATAGTGGGATGACCTTTTAAAAGAATCATCGGTACACTTTAACAAAAAATCGCCAATTCTTCAACCAGCGTTCTCTCCTTAACAGTGCTGGACCAGTCAAAATTCTCTGCAAGTGGTCCGTCTGGCTAGTCCAGTGTTGAAAAGCATCCCTATTTCACTTTGAAATATGAACCAGTGAAAAAGGTGATGGACTAGTGAAATGACAAGCCAGGGTTGAATTTAACACTGGACTGCAGGCCCGAGGCCAGTAGTTTTAGTGTCGGGCCAGTAAACTTATGACCAGACAAGTCTGGCAGTCTTGTGTTTTCACAATTGAACATGTTGAATTACAACAACTAACTGTGTAATGTCTTGAATAGAAACAAATTATGTTCAAATGTTGACCTTGAGTCTGGAATATACCTTTCAATTCTGTTGAGTAATAGAGTATACCCAAAAAGACAGATGAGATCAATCTTCTCTTACATGTATTTCTAGTGCTTAATTGTTCAATTAAAAACAGTTAAATGCATGTTAAACTGTGTCAGGACTCAGGAAGTTTTTTTTCATTTTGATTCTGGTCTTGTACAAAAATGTCCAGTCCAGTAAAAATGTTGAGCTACAAGCCCTGCAGTCTTGTGGATTTTTCTCCCAAATTCGAGCCCTGCGAGCTGAACTGGTCTTGCTGGCCAGTCATTAAACAATTTACTAGCGAACCCTATTAACACTTTGATGCATTGTTCAGTTTTATCAAAGTTGGCCATCACGCTCTGTCTGCCGCAGCCACTCTAACATCACGGCTACGTAATTTACTCCCAAGTCAAGCACTCCCAGTTACATTGCAACTTTCTAAAGTACATGATCCTCGGCAATTAAACCTGGTTTCTGTTTTAATGGAAGCAACTGGCCGTTCATGTAAAAAAGCTCATGACATTCGGATGTATCTGTAGTGCAGAACAGGGATTTTTACTGAAAAACATGCTGAGGATCTTAATTAATCGTCTAGACCCTCGTCTTCCAGTCACTGGGGAAACGGCTTTGAGTCACAACCTGGATTAGTCATGCATGCGGGATCAAAACCCCAACCCCTAAAAAAAAACGTCTTGAGAGAAGAGGGATGATGGATTCATCACGAGATGTTCGGAAAGAGGAGGAGCTTCCAGGATGTAACGGCCGAGTGATAATCTTTCCTCAGGAATCAATACTACCGTTAAAGGAATGCTACAACAATGGTTTCTGGAAGTGGTCATTTTAATTCAAACCATCTTATTTCAAAGAACAATACCCCATATCTACCCACTGAAACTTTACTGCGGATATTTTAAACAATGTAAATTATTAAGGTTGAGTGTCTCATTATATCTTTAGATATTGTAGGTTTGCTTCTTTGTTTTAAGAGATCAACGCAATCACAACTATCGTTCTTTAAAGTAGTGTTTTAATTTGGTGCGAAGGTGGCATCTGTTTGGTTAATCGTCTTGACCACTTTTCAAATTGCATTTAAGAAACCTCACACACAACATTAAAAATCTATTATAAAACTGTTATAATTTGAAAAAATATTTCCCTGATGACTTACATAGTATCTTGTGATGTTATAAGACAAGAGGTCTATGGAATAGCTTATAGGTACCGTTATAAACCGACGGCAGTTCATCGATGGTTACATCAATCCTGTCGAATCCATCTCTCAGTCCACACATGATCAGCTTGCTCATCCGCATCGTTAACGGCGAATGACCTTCCTTGGATGAGGCGATGTCAGCCACTTTCATCCATCGAGCATCGTCGAGCTCCGTCGGACAAATCTTGATGTCAAAGGTCAGAGGTGACAGGCGGCAGACGACGTAGATGTCGGAGCAACCGAAGGCTCCAGGATGGTTGTGCTGTTGTCGAAAAGACAGGATGGATTTGAACTCTGAGGGAAAAAAAAAAATAATAATGAGAAGCGGGCTAAGGCAAATACCAACTCACAAGTGAATGAATTTGATGTTCTATTTTGCAATATCTATATATTTTAAGACATCAATTTTCCTGAATCTAGCAGACAATTCAATCCTGGGAGCTCCACCATAATAGAGGGCGCTATATAACATCAATAGTGAACCACAGAGCAATTTTATTATAGCAGGATTGGTTTTTTTTTTCATAAGTGAACTGCAACATAAGTCTTCAAATGGGAAGGAGAGATCGAGTGCATTAGGATCAGACAAAGAATTGTAAAAGTTGTTCTCATAAATTCACAGTACATTCACATGAAAATTGAACAAATTCTTATGAATGAAGATCACTTGGATGTGTGATCCCTGGCTACACGGCAGCTAACAAAGAATTGTAAAAGATGTTCTCATAAATTGACAGTACATTCACATGAAAATTTGACAAATTCTTGTAAATGAAGATCGCTTGGGTGTAATCCCTGGCTACACGGCAGCTAACAGTTGTATGGCTTCTGACTGGCACCCCCGAACAAAGATATTGACAAAATAGGGAGACCGCCAACATAGGGCTAGGTAGCTCAGTTGGTACAGCGCCGGCATGTTAAACCGGAGGTTGTTGGTTCAAATCCCGCTCTAGTCAATTTTTCTTTGTTCTACCCTAAATTATTTAAAATTTACCTAGTCAGTTTCCCTTGGGGTTTATAACTTGAAAGTATTTTTTGTTAAAAGTTGATTTTTGTTGATGACTTTCCTTATAATGTTCAATGAACAAAGAAATACTTAATGTATGCAAGATGCAGTCCTTAGCAACCAATTAACCAATCACAGTTAGAGTTATTCTTTACACTAGTTACAAAAAAGTCTGGTTTCTGCCACTGAATGTTTTACTACTGTTTTGTCACAAGCGGGGGCTGTTTTGAAAGGTGATTAATTATCTGAGCAGATGTAACCATATAATATAAAACATTGCATTGTTGACCCTTTGACAAAAAGTGAGAAATTTCATTGAGTGTAAGGGCTGACCTACATATTAAAGTGTAGGCTTTTACAGACTTTTCATCCTATTCATTAACAATTTTGCTGTCTTTTCTAAACACAACAAAAAACAGATTTAAAGGCACTGGACACGTTTGGTAGTTACTCAAAATATATATCAGCATAAAATTTACTTGGCCACGAGCAAAGTAGAGTTGTTGATAGCATAAAACATTGTGAGAAACGACTCCCTCTGAAGTAATGTAGTTTTTGAAAAAGAGATAATTTATCACTAAAATATTTGAATCTGAAAAAGACTTCAGGCCTGAAGCCTTTTTCAGGCATCTGAAAGCACACAAATTTGTGCAACAAGGGTGTTTTTTCTTTTACTATTTTCTTGCAACTTCGATGACCAATTGAGCCTAAATTTTCACAGATTTATTGTTTTATGCATATGTTGGGATACACCAAGTGAGAACACTGGTCTTTGACAATTTCCAAACGTGTCCAGTGCCTTTAAGTAGGAAACATATCCATTTGTTGCTCGATATGTTGCATGGTGTGTGCCCCCCCCCAAAAAAAAAAAAATTAAAAGGGAAAAAAGAAGAAAAGAAAAAAAGGTTCTTATACTAAGTTCCACTGCACTCTTCTCTACTTGTACAAAAATACCCTCTCCTCAAGAAAAAAATGCCCTAATATCGACAATGAACTCCAAGGTGTAGAATTTCTTACCTGTTTTGAGACCCGTTTCCTCCATGACTTCCCTCATAGCTGTATCCTGAATGTCTTCCCCTGGCTCAGAGAGACCGCCTGGAAACTTCCATCTCACCAACTACAACAAATAAAACAACTCAGTCAACATTGACAGTGCTATTTGACCCTTGAAATTTTAAATATTTTTTGTATTTTGTTATTACACATCAGAGCTGCAAACATTTGCATCTTGCAATCAGGGAGATTTCGTAAAAAAAAATCAGGGAGATTTTGTACAACAATCAGGGAGATCTTTAGAATTACATTCAACACTAGAGGGACAAAGTTTTGGTAATCAGGAAAGTTTTCAAATTTGTTCATCAGAACATGAAAAGATTGGTTTATTTTTCAGGGAACTCTCTGCAGAATCAGGGAGAGTTGACAGCTCTGACACATCCAACAGCACAATTAGTGCCAATAACAGGATGAATAGGAAACAAGAAGAAATGCTCAGATTTCGATGTGGGAGGAAAACCCCAATGGGGTAAAAACCCACACAATCAGGTAGGGACTGAAAACCCAATCCACATGCAAGGCTCCAGTCTGAAGTGGGATTCGAACCGGGGTCCACAGAGGTGAAAAGCAGGGAAAGAAACCACTGAGCCAACCTGATCCCCCAAATGGAAAATACTATTGAGTATGAGTGCTGGCCTACATATGGTATGTGGTTTTGATAAGAGGTTTTGGGGGTATTTAAATAGTAATTTTCTGAAGGGAATTTCTTTTTTGGGAGATGATTAAAATTGGGATAATATCATGACTGAAATGACTGTGACAGCCTTTGTTTTAAGGCGAAGGGAGATTTACAAGAGTGAATGTATGGTTACAACCAACCGGGGTCCAATTTACTGGATCTGCTTACCGCGGAATTCTGCGCTTACGAAGCCCTGTAAAGCACATCATTCTATGGGATGTAAGCGCAGAATTCCGCAGTAAGAAGAGCCATGATATTGGACCCTGATTAGGTGCAAAAATGGTATCTAAAATGGCTGCTAGCTTTTGGGCATACCAGAAACCATAGACTATGGTAAGCAGAGTCATGAAATTGGGCCCCTATTGGGTGCAAAAATGGTATCTTAAATGGCTAATAAAATGGCTGCTTGTCTTTGGGTATACGAGAAACCACAATCTACAAACAATCCCCTACAACGACTGGGGTTTTAGGTGATTATATTCTTGTTGGGATTTTTGCTTTGCTGAAGCCACTGCATTACTCACCCTGTGTTTATCTTGCACCATTAAGACTTCCTCAGTTTCCTCATTGAAAACGAACCCTGAACAAAATTCCAGCACAAAAGAAGAAAGGGATAATGAGTGCATCACAAAACGGAATTCAACCTTGGAACCCCTCTTTAACCCTTTAGAGACCATAGCGGCCACAAGCGGCTTGTACCAAAATGCCCATAGCGGCCACAAGCGGCTTGTACCAAAATGCCCATAGCGGCCGCAAACGGCTTGTACCAAAATGCCCATAGCGGCCGCAAACGGCTGCAAGGTTTGACCTACTTCAATTCACATAAAGAGGTCAAAGTAGAGGTCATGTCCGGATATGAAATTTTCCAATGTAGTACATGTATGTTAACATATTATCCCAATTTCTAAACACAAAACTAAATTTTCTGTTTCATGTTATTTCTGTTGACATTTTTACTGACAAAATTTGATTAAAGAAATGAACAATATTAGCAATGTCTGGGCATTTTGTGATGATTATACAGAAATGAATGGTCTCTAAAGGTTTAACCAAACCGTCACATTTGTCATGGGACATGGCATACCAATCTTATCGGAGTCCAAAGGTTTGGGTGAGAATTTCATCAAATTGGTTCAGCATGTTTTAAAAGTGCCTGGTAAATTGAGTTTTATTTGTGATATATCTTCCCCAAAGGTTTTTGTTTAGCAAATGTATATCACTTATCAGGGCTGGAAATTTACACCGACTGCAGGCCCGAGGCCAGTGATTTTAGGTTCAGGCAAGTAAACTAATGACTGGACAAGTCCTGTGGTCTTGTGTTCAAATGAATAATTAATAACTCACTGTGTAATATCTTTACAAAAGAAAGTGATGTTTAAATGTTGACTTTGAGTCTGATAAACATCTTTTAATCTGTTGAGTATTGACTGATTCTCTGCTATATTTAAAAACGGAAGGACATCAGTTCATCATTTTAACTTGTTGGCATTTGTAGTAAAACTCATCTAATACTGGCACCCCCAAACAAAGATATTGACAGAAATATGGAGACCGCCAACATAGGGCTAGATAGCTCAGTTGGTAGAGCGTTGGCACGTTGTCGTTGGTTCAAATCCTGCTCTGGTCAATTTGTCTTTGTTCAACCCCAAATCATTTAAAATTTACCCAGTTTATTATCTAATACTGACCAATGAGACAAACGAGATAACACTTTCAGTGTTTGTTTAAAAAAAAAAAAAAAATCTCTAACTTCTTCGAATTTTGAAAATTCTTCTAATTTTGATATTTCCCAGTACAAATTTTGAGCTAAATGATCTGTGGTCGTGAAGAATGTTTTTCCTAAATCGAAACCCTGATATATATGAACTTTATAAGGAAAAATTAACTTGTGGAATTACATTTTTGTTCATCTTCCTCTTAAGATGCCGAGTCATCACTTTGGAACAGCCTCCCACAGACAAGCAGATACTTGTTTCTCAATTTCAAACACATCTCAAAACCTATCTACTTCGGAAATCATAGCTTCGGCCTTTGGTTGTCTTTTGTGTATAGCAAAGTTCTTGTTTTTTGCGCCAGGAGTGTCATCCTTGACAGACATGGTGCACTAGAAATGTTCAATATTATTATTATTATTAATGTTATTATTACCAGCCACTCCCACCTGATGTGAGGCGTATCTGGGAAGTCGACTTAAATCCCGCCTCAGCCACTTTGACATGACAACGTGTTGGTCCTGTGCATGGTGGAGATCGAACCCCTCTTTGACGGCCTGCGGGATCAGATGACAGTGAGTCGTGGGGAATTTCAACCATATGGCAGTTCGACCCTCTGACATCCACTGTATTAACGATTCTAGAATAACACATTATAAATGTTGTTAATAAATAGCGTGTCGTAACATACTTCAAAATCATACAATCTGCATACAAGTACAGGCCAGGGGTTTTAGTGTCGGGCCTGTAAACTCATGAAAGAACAGGTCCAGCGGTCTAGTGTTCTTTAATTGAATAATAAAAGTACACTGAGTAATATCTTTAAACAAAAACAAGGGATGTTAAAATGCTGACTCTGAGTCTGATAACAACACCTTTCAATTCTATTGAGTAATGAAGTATGTATACCCATAAAGAAAAATGGGATAAATCTTCTCTTATACCGTATGTCATAGTGCTTGTTCAAATAAAAACAGTATGCATGTTAAACTGTTCTGGTCTTGTTGAAACAATTCTGGGCCAGTAAACATCTTGAGCAACAAGCCCTGTGGTCTTGTGGATTTTCCCCCCAAATTTGAGCCCTGAAGTACAACATATCGGACTCTGCTACACAAATCCAGAACTGCCAGCAAGGCTAGCCGACTGGTTCTGTGGGAACCAACTCATGGGGTGAGGCTGAGGGGCAGACAGAGGACGAGCTATGTCGGTGTCTTCAGGTGTGATGCTGGTGCGGAGACCACAACAGAGTTGGCTTCTTGCATTGAGGATAGAGAAGATTGGAGTCGCTGTAGGATGTCCCGCCATCGGGCGACATAAAACAAAATGGAGTGTCGTGGCTCAGAGGTCAATCACACCGGACTCAAGCTCTGGTGTTTTCTGATCAGCTGAATGTGGGTTCGAGTCCCGGTTTTGACACTTGTATCCTTAAGCAAGACACTTAACCATTATTGCTTCATTCTTTGGATGGAACTTAAAGCCATAGGTCCCGTATGTTGTGTTTATGCACATTTAAAAGAACCCAGTGATTCATCGTTAAGAGAAGGGGTTTGCCCCGGTACTTCTGGCATGATTGGCAACTCCATTTGCACAACTGAACCCTGCCCGTGTGACCCCTGAGAAGGGGTGTTGGTGCAGCACTCATCAAGACAATGATGTTGAACCAAACCTAAGAGATAATCCTAGTAGATAATTTTTGAAGCCGCATCCTTCAAAAACATTTTTGCTAGTTTAGGGTTTTTTTTTTAAATAATAATGTAGTTCTTTAAAATTGTTGAAACCAATTGATTTGACACCGTTCGATATAAAACTAATTTAATTTTAACTCATAGACTTCAAGCTTTACAAATTCTCAAGTTGGCGGCCACAAACAATCCAAAATTTTTAGCAATCCTGAAAATGAAATATTAAGGCCCTCTTCCTCCCCTTTTCTGAAAACCTGGATGATCAGCTGGTGTTTTGTTTTATTTGCCTTTATTAAAAGGAAGTGAAATGAGATTAGAAACCCACCTGATAAAGACTGATTAAACAACTCGGATGTGACGTGTCCGTGATTGTTAAGCTTGTCATCTTCAGATAAATCCACATGAATGCAGTTGAATCTGTCCGCTTTACCGACGGTCAACAACGACGCAGACGGCGATACACAATATCCTCTCCCAGGTAACACGTTGCAAGGGAAGGATTTTCTAGAGATGCCACAGTATAACCTAGTGGCGACGACCCTGAGTACATTCCGGCAGATCATTGTTGGTAATCCCTGGACCTTTGAGCGACAAAAAAAAGTATACCTTTGTTAGCATATTTAGAACCCTCGGCCCACTTGCCCACAGGTGACCTCAAACCGCCACTATCCACCACTCTTATGTCACTCCACACCGGAATGTTTGGACTTAGACAAGATTGGTAGGCCCCTATGCCTGACCCAGTGTTCAACAAATGTTATTTGGGCATACGATCCTACAAGCTAAAGTAGTAGTCTCAACCTATTTCTATACCATCCGCCCAGGTAATAGTTAATAAGCAGGACAGTTCTTTTCAGAACTGAGAAGTCTCCCGAACACCCGAACAATCTACTCCGCGGTAGTAGAATTAAGCAAGACAGTTCTCTAAGAACAAACTCTACCTGGCAAGTAGATACACACATGGTGTTACCGCAAACCAAATATACATGAACTTCAAGTTGTACAAATTCTTAAGTTGGCGGCCACAAACAATCCAAATTCTTAGCAATCCTGAAAATGAAATATAAAGGCCCTCTTCCTCCCCTTTTCAGAAAACCTGGATGATCAGCTGGTGTTTTGTTTTATTTGCCTTTATTACAGACTGGTATGCCTGACCCAGTGTTCAACAAATGTTATTTGGGCCTACACTCCTCAAATCTGCGCAATCAGACATCTTTCTGATTTATTCAAATTCTGGTTGTGAAGCCAACGATTCTAAAAAAAACCGTTTTTATTCACTATACTAGCCAAGTGTCCACATGGAGAGAAAGACAAGGAAGGAAGTTTCAGTTTTAGATTAGGAAGAAAAAAACCCACAGATAACTATTCCAGGGAAAACCCATTAGCCTTTTTGAGATATGGTGGACACTATAGGAGTGCACTGTAGGATTTGCTTGTATACAGACAAATTTACCCAAGTCAAACAGTGTTACAGTAATGTGTCCGCCATATCTCAAATGGCTTATGCAACTAGGTAGGAACTGAAAATCCCATCTACATAGCAGGCCTGGAATTTCAACTTTGAGAGGGCAAGGTCATTTTCATTTTGCAAAGGGCACTTCCATTGGAAAATCTGAAAGTCTATGGTAAACTTTTGAAGGGGCACCAAGGCCAAGACCAGGGGCAACAGAGGCAGGCCTCCGTTTCCTCTGAGTAATTCCAGGCTTGACAGAGTGCCCCCCGCGGGATTCGAACCTGATGAGATTATCACACTATAGTGTCATTTCTGGTTAGCTCTTAATTATGATTAATTTATCATAATTATTGTTTTATTGTAGAGAACAAACATAACAGTCAAAGTATGATGTTTATACTATAGACAAAGTACAGTATTGTCCCAAAACCAAATTGATTAGTTTCAATCTGAAAGCTCACTGATTATAAAGTTCACACCAGTATAATTCCTCATGATGCCTCCAGGTACACTTCAATCTGAAATACTGTCAAAGAAAGTCAAGGAAAAAGCACCTTTTTTTATTTTGATTGCCGCAGTTAAAATAACCACGTATGAATGAACACAAAAGCCTTGAAAGCATAAACCGTTTTTGTTTGTTTGTTTGTTTGTTTGATTATTTTGTAATGGTTTTTTTTATTAGGGGTGTGGGGGGGGGGTTTCCCACTCAAAAGTTTGATAAATTGTTTGATCAAATGTGTACAGTGCTTTAAAAACAAGAGGAATGTATTCTTCCAAAAACCAATGATGACTAGTCTACACCTTTAATTTAATATCATTGAATTGATAATTAATTATAATTGTTAATCATGATTAGCTCCGTTGGCTTTTTGGGCAGTTATTGTTATGAATATGATTAACTTATTTGTTGATATTTTAAGGCCGGGATATTTTGCCGGAACTGGCTTTCATTTTCAGTAAATGATATAAAGCCGGAATCACTCTGAATATGCGCAGTGACTGTTTTGGGGATTTAAAAGTTTTGGGTGATGGAAAAAAAAGTCACTAAATGCGAGGCTCCATCTTGGAACGCGTTGATTGAAAGGCGAGAGCGTAACCCACAACTGGGCTTCGTAGCAGTGGTCAAAATTTCTGAATTAAAATGTGATCAAGCTAACTGGTGCTGCAGCCAGCAAAATATTCAACTACCATATTTTTTCATTTAACATTTGTAATTTTGGGATGAAAAAAATTACAGCAAATGGTTTTTTAAAACACTAACACTACTAGTTGCGATAACGTAACCCTCCTCGCCGTCGGGAGGAGGGTTACGTTATCGCAACTATAACACTACAGACAAATTTGTGACCCAAAGAAAATGGTCAGAGAAATGGTCAACATGGTCAAGGTGTAGGCCTATATGTTCTTTGGTTCTTTGACTTCCAATTTTCCATTGGCATCATTGGTGTATTATGGACAGCCACTTGCTGAAGTTGTCTATCCGAGTGGTGATGCAGCGGCACCGGGATAGTTGCGATAATCGTAACCCTCCATCCCCCCTCCCGACGGTGTACCGAACGCTGTGTGCGAGCGAGTACGACTGCGAGTCACCGAGATGTGATTGCTTTTCAGCAGCCGCATCAAATTTCGATCGGCGGCAGTTTACTGGATAATCTATAAACTTTATAATATATCTGGAACTACTTGACTTAAGTTAGTATATGTTTGTACATAAAACAATGCCATCATTTATTTATACAAGAGATAGGCCTACCTACTTCTTTGCTTTTTTATATGACTAACGGTATTGTCATCGACCCTTGTTGACCATGGGCGCCGCCATATTGATGAGATTTCGCGGGGTTTTACTCCCGATATTGCGATATTTCACGAGAAGACCTTCTTCGCTGGCAAACACCTTCGCTTAATGGTAGCGCGAACCAGCGATTTATTTTGATGACTCGATTTGGTTAGTGACCAGACTGAACTCAGCACTAAATTTAGTGCCAGCACCAAATTTGGTGCTGGCAAGAAATTTAGTGCTAGCACCAAATTTCAAAAAAACTTGTCAACGACCGTCAAGGACAGTCCGAACAGAACCAAAATTCTCGTTTTATACCCCGTTTTCAATTACAATGTTTTCATCGTAAAAACATGAAATCTTCAGTTTT